>QXVX01006626.1:6556-24350 GCA_013436065.1 Halocynthia aurantium
AATATTGTACTGGACAGTACTAGCAAAAGTTTATAACTGTTTTGAGTCCCAATAATAATGAATAAATACAGTGCAATATAATTCCATGCAATGTGGAAGTGCAGAGTTGTTCATAAGTGCTTGCACAAGTTCAAAAATTCACTCTTCATTACCTAAGAGATCGTTGTCGTCGTTTAAAATACTTGGATCCTATGGTTTTCACGGTCGCTGATCACAATATCACTGTTACTGAGCAAGGTCACCCCCTCGAGTCCCTTCATTTGCCCCGGCTCGGAACCCCAGCCCCCGAAACTTGAGATGAAGCTCCCATCGTTACGAAATATCTGAAAAATAAAATATTTGGTGAAAGGGGGTAGTGTAATAGTCGACAAATAAAAAACTAGAATATTTTCTATGGTGGAATACCTAAAAATGTCTAGAAACTTATTTGCCAAGTGGAAAGATACTTGTAAGCCTACTGATAGTATTTGGCAATTAAGTATATGGACTATTTATAACCAAAGGATATTGCAAAAAATTTACAATCTTACTGGCCAAGAAAATACACAGTAATACTGAGTGAAATACTTTTCTAGGCTTAGGTTGAGCCATGCCATGAGCTACAGTTTCTGTATTATTTGATGCTTACAAACTTAATAGGATTATTGAGCAAAACACTCCTAATTTTGAAACCTAGAAAATAGTGGAAGTGGTGTTCATCATAATAATTGTAACCAGAAAAAATAACTTCTGTCTGTTGACTATCTAGCAACCCTTCGTCACTGGTCACTATGACCAGTGGCAGCTCGTGAAAAGATAGAACGGGAGGACTGCAAGGCGTATCATTGAATGTCAGCTGGACAAATCACCACTGCCTAAGACACTTAATATCTGTTGCCTATATTTTATTCCAGGCTGATAAGATAAGCTGATACAGTGATAAGATAAGCTGAGTACTCAAATAAACCAGACAAATATTTTATTAAAAGTATTTTAAATATAAATATAGAAGTAAATGTTTTATATATTAAATTTGCAGTGATTTTCCACACTGTATAAATGCTCACTATAAACAAGCTCTTAATAAAGTCACTCACTAATACTTCAATAACTAACTAATAGTAAATTATCAATAATGATATAAATATATTAAACTTGGAAGAATTCTTTGCATCTTTCTCATGAAATTCATAAATTAAACAAATTAAACTTATACTATGCATCTATACCAGGGTTGTCCAACCTTTTTAGCCGAAGGGTCACATGCGGTTTACGAATGTTTGCGCGGGCCACCTGACATGGAAGTTATGTTCTAGTTTTCACTACACTGACTACAGGTTGGTGCAAAAACATACAAAACCCTCACCCTCACCCTTTGCTAGCGCGCTGAAAACTCAAGTTCAAGGTTTATATTCAACGAAAACTTCACGCTCAAATCACAACACTTGCCCTATGCCTATAATATAAGTCCGCGCGGGCCACTCGGAACCTTTCCGAGGGCCACATGTGGCCCGCGGGCAACGGGTTGGACGACCCTGGTCTATACTGTACTAAGTATTCCTGATAAATCAAACTTAAAAATTAAAAATTAAACCCATAGTTAAGTTAGCATACTAATTCATTCAATTTTTCAAAAAATAATGTTGACTACTTGGATTACTATTCCTTTCTAGACTTAATTTCTCTCTCGAATCTTGATGATTCTAGAACACCATCAAACCATTTCAAGTATCAACCTATTGATTCACAACACCATGTCCTTGTATATCGTTCTGGTTTCCGTCTCCTCGGATGGCATGAATTGTTATTGTTTCAGTATCCACTGTCGCACGAAGCTTGTCACCGACTTCAAAGAAAAAGTCGACTCTTCTTCCCAGAGCGCTGTGGATGAGAGGAAGCCGATGTAAGATGGGACGTTCAACTTGAGTTTGTCCAGCTCTCTGAGACTGAGACAGAGCTTCATCATCAGCAACAGCTTCAGCCCTAATAACGATGGGATCTTCATTTACTGCTGTTTCGGAGCACGCATCTTCTTCAGGTTTCTCCGAGCTCTTTACATCATCCTGCTCTTCCTGTACATCCAGTCTTCTTTCACCAGACATCTTGAATTCTATTTTCACTCTTTTAGAATCAAAATCGAACATCACTGTGTTATCTGACAGAAACTCAATCTGTTCTCTAGCACAGGGGATCTGGAGACATTTTTTAACATCCTTGAGAGTAGCCGATCTCCTGGAGAATATTATCAAGCCGATCGTAGATGGATTTCCATGTTCCAGCGACATAGAGAGTATTTCAAGATGAGGATTCATCTTCAACTCATCCTCGAAACTTTTCTGGATGACCTCAAGAAAGCTTTTCTGGATCTTAACTACATCATCCCATCCAATCTCCACCTTCATCTCATCCATGTTGAATTTTCCTGGACTTGTCAGATATTTTTTGTGGATCTTGTATTTTTTTCCATCCTGGTACTCGATAACAGCATGGTGGGGTCCCACAAACCCCAAAATCTTTGCAGTTTTGGTAAAAGCCTGGATGATTTCATCCCTGGCTCCAAATTTCTCCAGGACTTGTTCTACATAGTTCGAGTGCCCTGCATCCAGGCATACACGTTCTTCCTGCACAAATTGTAGAATTCTGAATTTCTCGAAGGTTTTCTTCTCTTCCTCAGATGCTCTTTTCAGCAAGTTTGGATCCACTGGAAGATAATTTGAATGAGCTTTCAGGAGTACATGGAGCACGTCTCCACTCTCATAGAGAACAACTTTAGCGCAAGAATAAAGATCTTCCAGCAGGGATGTAGGGATTTTGCAATCTCGCAAGATCTTCCTAAGATTTCTAATATACTTGAGCTTGACTATGTCTCCTGGTAGAAACAGATGTTGTGCCTTTTCATCCTCTTTCTTCTCTTCTTTAACAGGGAGCAGCAGGGATGATTCTACTATCCAGGTTGGTCCTTTCTCCTTACAGCAAACTGTAAAAAACTTCCCGATTTGGTTGCCGACGACTACGACCTCCTTCCCTGCGATTTGACTCACGTTTCTACTGAATCCATGAAATGCTTTATCATGTTTTATAAGGATATCCATATCGGTTGTTATTCTTCCTCTTGTCCCAATTTCAACCTTCTTCCTCGAGGATCGATTATCTTCTTCCTGAATCCCAATGGCTTGCTTCTCTTCCACCTGGATCCCATGAGCTTGATCAACTCCTTCCTGAACACGCTGAGCTTGGATTTCTCCTTCATGGACTACAGGATTCTGTTGNAATAATTATTTTCTGTTCTAAACTGTCCGAATTCGGTGCATTCTTCAAAAAGTTACGATCGTCCATAATTCCATATGACGCGAATGGAAAATGGCGGACGTGCTCGGTGATTCCCCTTTACTATTACGGAATTATTTTTTCGCAGCGCGATGATCGAGATTCATAAAAGAGGGGAAGTACCGCGCAGCAAAAAGAAGAGAATCAGCAGACCGGCACGTGACGTCATTAAAACCGCGTTACAATATGACGCAAAGAAACGACCGACTGTCTCACAATTGTTATTACATACATGGTTGGAAGAGCAATAAACAAGCTAACCTTTTATATGCTGTGGTGCTTTTTCGATCGCGATACAGCTGTCAATCATTCGGCTACTCTGTCAATTTCGTTCATGATATGTCGGGCAACTGAAATATTGATAAAACAGACAATTTAAAAGATCTATATTTTCAAGCATAGGCGTACGATCCGTGAAGTTGCCCCTGTGAGACATGCTTTGTTCTCACGCTATGTCGTCATCTGTTACAGCCCCTCCCTCATCCCCAAAGCTGGATAGTAGTCCCTAACTTCGTATGAGGTCTCTTGTAAAAGTTTCAATCCTCGTACAGCACAGCGACTTATCAGCCATTGCATATTATAATTATATAATATTGACTATGACACAATGCTGGTGGAAACAAACCACTGGTTCTTGCCCTAGGACTTAAGACATAAATTAATCCAGTTTCGTCTGCGTTTATTTGATGTTATTATGATCTCTGTTATATGTTATTATACATTAATGACCATGACATGGCCCTGGTAAAAACAGAACCCTGTGCAAATTTTAATGTAAGTAAATAATGAACCCAAGGGGTTATGTACACACACACGTACATACAGACATACACCCAGTTTCTACTGTAAATGTTATTATGACTCCAGTACATGATGTCATTTAGTTAGACCCTGGTAGAAACAAACCTCCCATGCAAATTTCCAGATCGCAGAGCAGCGTAGCCGTGCTAATTAAACATTGGTCAAGAGGTTTTTCAGCTAAGTCATAGTTGGGGTGCGTATTATAGATGAGNTTCAGGCTCCATCTTCCTCAGCAAAGCAGGTTTGACTAGAAATGCTTCGAATTCATTAAAAGTGATCAGGACGTTCTTTCCGATAATCTTTATGACTCTTCCGCATGCTTGCATTTGGCCAATATTATAATGGCTCAAATAACTCAAGCCTGACTGTAGAATACTAATAAAATCCGGATTCTGAATGATCGTAATCCTGTCTCCTGGTTCAAAACCTATTGTTGGATCTTGGATGTTGATTTTATCATCAGAACAATCGCGCTCCAGCACACCTGGATACAGATAAGCTGCGAAAGACATCTCTGGGAATCTCACCGCTATATTCGTCTTCCATTTGCTGGTTACCAAGGTAACATATCCACTTTTTCCAAAAATGCCTCTATTCTGCGCAAACCATCCAGTTGTTCTTCTCTGGATCGATTTGACATCCCTGTGACTGAGAGAATCCTTGATTCTAACTCTGTCTCCCAGTTGGAAAAATCCTTCCTCCACTTCTGGGATGGCAACATCAGGAGGACAGGTCTTATCATATTCACCTTCATAAGGTTTGATCTTGCTAGAGATGCTCAAGATCCGGGCCTGCGTTTCTTCGTGAACCATACGCAGAACAGAATGCAGGATGCTTTCATCCTGAGGCTCGCTCCCGTACTGAGAAACTTTGCTTGGTTTCTCAGAAACATGTAATATATTTCCGACACTCATAATATAAAAATTATCAGCAACAATTTGACAATACCTAAATTAAAGGCAAAATTTGTGAAAGAGATTCCATTTCAATATATCTTCTACTAGTAACTCGGTCTAAATCAGGTTCAAAAGCCTACCATTCATTTCTATATTGTATTTTGATACACGATTCTGCGTGGTAAAAAAACTGCTAACCAAGCCATGAAATAGATTACAGATATGTGATGGGGAGACTCAAGTTTCTGTTTGTCGAATATTGAAACTGATAAAGCAAAATCTTACCACGGTCAGCATAGCATAGGGCTCAGGGGACGCTAGCCCAAGGTTGAAATCCACTGAACTAAACCCTGCAAAAGTTATTTCTAGGTTCTAAAAATAGTTGTCAGGGATGTAAAAATACTATCTGCACTTTGGGCCAAGTTCTTACTTTCAAAGCCTTCCCTGAATTAATATAACTATTCCAGGATTTCATACATAAGAAATTAAGCTTCGAAAACGGAAGCTTTGTATTCATTGTTGAAACTAATTAATTACCGCAAGAGACAAAGCATCTCAGAAGCGTCTCCACAAGTTCCTCCTTTCAAAGCCTTTCCTGAATTAATATAACCATCCAAGTATATTAAACATAACCATTCTCTGCACCATTTAATACAAATTGTCCATTGAAAACGGAAGCTTTCTATTTACTGTTAGAGTTAATCCACCGCAAAAGAGACACTGAAGCGTTTGGACATAAAAATCCCACTGAATGGCTGTGTTGTCATGGCTTGACGACTATGAATACATTCTCTCATTTTATACAAGCATACTACAATAGAAATATTTCTATAGCTGACAATACAGCATTGTATGTAAATACTGTAACATTCTCTTCTCTTCTTTAGTGAATGATAATAATGAAATAGCGTCCCTTAACACGGGAGAAAGGTTTTTAAGTCAACTTTACATTTTGACACCCATCATCACACAGCTAACAATCAATATAATCAACTAAAATGGCTATATGCTAGCGTATAAGTCAAAGCCTAAATTTCTGAGATGTATTTTAGGTTTTATCCTACATTTGCTTCATAAGTCGACCACCAAAATAAGGCAGCATCACTTTCATCTAACTATCAAGAATTTGTATGTGTTAACCAGCAGCTTAGCATGCAAGTAGTATATAAAACTTAGATCTTTCATACAAGTTGTGATACAAGACTAACATGATAGAATTAGTACACTACTGTATGAATGTAGGTCTGCTGGTACGGCATTATTTTCACCTCTGTCATGCATTGTCATGTGAAACTTAATTCTGAAGTTTCTGAATTCTTTTATCTCCATGTATATTATGTACCCTGACCTTCTTCGAAAATTTCAAAGTCAAAAAAATGCCTACTCGTAAAAAATTACAGTAATCATTATCCTACCTATTACTACCCTTTCTGTAATCAATATTACACTTTATACAGTATTTGGAAAAATTTCTTCACATTGGGAGCAAATTCAACCTGAGCAATCCGAGGCGATGAGCAATATTTTCATTTTAATAATTTCTAAGTCAGAAAAATGCGTATTTTCATTGAAAAATTACAGTATCCCTTATCCTGTAAGCAATATTACATTTTACACCGCACTTGCAAATAGTGCTTCATATTGGGAGCAAATTCCAACCAAGCAATATAGGGGATGAGCAATTACAAAGCAATAAAGGGAATCGTCAAACCACAGAATTCATGCAATAGTAAACAAAAGAACCAATTACTATATATAAGCATTGAACCATGAACAACAAAAGAGAGACGTTTGTTTGAGAAACTTATACGTACGCAGTAGGAGAGAGATTGTCTGAAGATAGCCCCAAGTCTGTCTCATACATCAATAACTGAATACCTAACAACAAGCACCGGCAAAACTGACTTTTGATAGTAAGATGTTTCTCCTAACATGCTTTTTTCTAGGTCCAGGTGCTTTTTGCTTACAGTACAGGTATCTAGCGTAATCATTTTGGTCAATTATTCATTATGTAAGGCAAAATAATTCACAAACGATTCAATCTTGATCATATACAGTATCGAAACACTTCTCTGGACTTACGTTGAGGCCCATGAGCTACAGTTTTTGTAGTATTTAATGCTTACACATGTATGTATGTATGTACATGTATGTAACAACCAGAATAATATGTAGCGAAATTTGGCGAAAAGGGATTGTGATACAGTCAATAAAGGTTAAGTCAGGGATATCAAATTAAATTATCTGATTAATTTGATCTTGCGAAACCAAAGACATCATCGGTATTTCCTTCAGCAGTCACAGTATTTGGACCTGAATAACCAGTCGTTGCCCTGACTTGTTGATCAACAAACTGACAAGGAATATAAACATTACAAATTCGACGATTTGCATCTGTGACGTGAAGATAGTTCGGCCATCTCTCTGACACTGTACTGCCATGCCTGTGTCCACTTGCTTCCTGCATGCCATGATGACCACTCGCACCAGATCCACTATCCTGACCACTCGTACCAGGTCCACTATCCTGACCACTCGTACTACGCCCTCTATCTTGAGCACTTGCACCACGTCTGGCATCATGACCACTCGCACCACGCCTGCCATCATGACCATAAACAACATCTTGTGGAGGTTCAACTGCTTCACTGAATCCTATCGCACCGAGTTTGTGAGCCGATGTACTTTCACTCCAAGTCTTTTCCTGACTTTCAGATTCTCCAGTACCAAGGTCCTCATGCTCCCTCTTCCCACCTCTTTTGCCAGTAATATCAAACTGCACCTTCACTTCAGCATCCTGGAAGTCCTTCATCCCTCTAAGGATTGCTATATTGTTATCTAACTTCTTCACAGAAGCTCCTTGTTTCATCAGAGCAGCCATAACATCTTCATCTATCACAGTTTGGGAGAACATATCGAACTTGATTGTAGGAGGACATCCTTGCTCTATGGAGACAGATTGAAGTTCAACAGATCCAATAGCTTTGCAATTTTCCTGGATGATGTCCCATATTTGATTCTGGATTTTCTGCAGATGTTTCCAATCCATTTTTGTCTCACTTACACCATAAGCACCTGAGCTTACAAGATATTTTCTGTGGATCTTGTATTTTTTAACCCCGCACTGGATGACGACGTGGTACGGTCCCACAAACCCCAAAATTTTACCCACACTCGTCAAAGCTTCTGTGACCTCCTCGCTCGCATCCATCTCTTCCAACACGTCTCTAACGAAGTTTGGATGTCCAGCGTTAACAAAAACTTCATCCCCTATCTTCCACGCCTTCCTTTCTTCCAGATCTTCTTCGAAAGTCTTCATATACTCCTCCTCTTCTTCTGCAGAAGCCTTCTCCAGAAACGATGGATGCATCTTGAGATACTTGGAAGAGAATTTAACAAGCACTCGTGGATTGTGGTCACTGCTGTTATCGTAACCAATAACTTTCATGCACTCGTGAAGCGTTTCTAGGAAACTCAACGGAACTCCACATTCTTTCAAAACATTCCGAGTGCCACTGATCAGTTTGAGCTTGACAATGTCTCCAGGCATGAAACGATAATCAGAATTTGCGCCCCCATTTTCTGTCTCGCCTTCTTTCAAGAGCATGTCCTTGTGAACCACCCAAAAAGGACCTTTCTTCTCTCTGCACACGCTAAAATAATCCCCGGATTTATTACCGAGAAAGATAACTTCTTTCCCGGCGATTTGACTCACATTTCGGCTGAGTTTCCTGAACACGTTGTCGTGCTCGCTGAGCTCCTGCATATTAGCTATGACTCTGAATTTATCTCCGAATTCAAACGCATCAGACATATGAGGTTTGCTTTCCTTTCCATTTGTTTTTTCGCACTGTAGGGTTCCAGGGTGAACAAAGAATGCCTCCGTGTCATTAAACTTGACCAAAATATTTTTTTCGTAGAAGCCAATAACATCTCCTTTGTCCTGATTCTCTCCGAAGCAGTACGCTTTCAAATGACTCAGCTTCGTTTGCAAAACCCAGACTACATTTGCATCTGGCTTGACATAAACAGTGGATCCTTTCACCAAGCTTGAATAAGGTGAAGTTTCAGCCAACGGTTTCTTGTTTTCCTTCTTCAAAATACCAGGATATAAATGAGCAATGAAGGAAAGCTCCGGGTAGTGGACGGCAATACTAGTTTCCATTTCATTCAACAACGTGGTCACGTAGCCAGTCCGATCTATTATACTTTTACACTCCTCGAACAATCCGCAAGTTCTTCTTAGAATCGATTTTACGGTTTTCAGATCGTACCTGATTCCGACTTCGTCTCCTAGTTGAAAAGATTCTTCGATCTCAGGAATGGGAAACTCATCCTCCAAAGCTTCGCTCATTTGACCACGGAACGATTCTCGATCAAATTTTTTCGATACGCTCCAAATTTTTGCCCTATTTTCATTGTAAACCAATTTCACAACTTCTTTCTGCTTCTCGTTGGTAATATCTTGGTTCAGTTTTCCACAAACTGGAAGAGTAATCTGGCCATTCCTTGACATCTTGATGTTTATAGGTATTTTAAATGGAACTGCTGTCTGAGAGCTAATATAGATCCGCAATAAGAAGATATGATCACTTTATGACATAGAAAGGCGTTTGAATATCATCTGAACTGCTGAATCTCTCGGTATCGATAAACCGTTATCAAAAACCACAATTTAACAATATTCATACATTACAATATAAAAACTATGTGAAGCTCATTTGATAAACAACTGTCTAATCTTAACCTTCCCGAACGTCATAGCACAGATTAATTATATTTAATTCATATTTCATAAGTAGCACAGATTTATGATTTATATTTCCATTATTATACATTTTGAAATGATATATATTGACATAGAAATGATTTTGAATGCCAGGTCAAACCTCGATTATCTGAACTTTCAAAGATTTTGTAGCTATTTCTTGTAAGCCTAAAGACCTCTGTTATATCCCATATTAACCTGGCTACCAGCTTACATTCTAGACGAATGATAAATCAAGTGGAAGTGGAAGATTAATATCAACATCCCCATCATTCACCTGGCTTCTAATTTACCCCTCATCATCTAATTTTGTTATTTCCATGTTCCTTGTTCCCTATAATGAGCAACAGAGCTAATAGAAAACAACATTATAAAACCGGAATATAAATTTTGCACGGAATGTCACGCACGAAGTACAGTTGCTCAACCTTAGGCATTGAAGCTAAATTAACCATATTCCTTGTTCCATAATATGCCTATATCAACAGAGCTATAATATAAGAAGAAACCAACCGTATCAAACTAAAAAGAGACATGATACACACACAAAGTACTATTGCTCCACTTACGCATTGACGTTAAAATAACCATGTGCCATTAGCAACAAACCCTGAAACATAAGTGGAGACGTCTCAAGGATAGTCATAGCCCCACCTTCACCTTCGTTATTTTATTCAAAATATCAGTGCAATCCTGATCCTTTTTTAAAATCAGTTAGTGAAGCGAACAATGGCTCTATATATACGAGAGTAATAATTTCAAGTACAGTCCTAGCCTCACCCTCAAATCAAATATCATACTAACATCAATCCCCCTTTATAATGCTTTTTATCATCAGTTATTAAAGAAAAGATGGAGCCATATATTTATACGAGAGCAATATTTTTACTCATTTAAGTTCTAACCCTTTTAAAAGAATTTACATTTAAGTAAGGTAATAAACCAAAGCGAGAGGGGAAAGCAGAAGTAAAAATCATTCTGCACAATACCCAATGTTCACCCATAAATATAAATTATATTTGCAGTTCTCGCGCCGAACAGAAGATAACGTATTCAAATATTGAGAACCTCCTGCAGCATATATTAAAAATCCAGCTTTTGTATGCTTGATAATTTGTTTATAGCCGCACTGCACTACTAAGCAAAGCGATTTTTGGTACAGTATATCAATGCTTAGTCACCATTTTCACAATTCTAAATAATCCAGAATGCTCAAATATTCCTTATTCTGCCTGCCCTGTAATCAATAACATACAACAAAAGAAAATAGAAAGATCTTTTTTTTCAAGGGAAGCCCTGCTGTAATCAATATCACCCTATATACAACAAAAGAAAATAGGAAGGAATTTTTTATCAAAATTACTGTTATCTAATCGAATGAAAAATTTACAAATAAATCAATGCTAAGGAAAGCTTCCACTTCCACAATCTTTTACTACTTCACTTTAAAAAAAAATAAAACACAGTGAGTGAAAAGCAGAAGAGAGGTTATACAGTCGACCCTCGCTGAAAACGAACCTCTTTCAACAGAATATAGGATAAATCTGAGTTAAGAGATATGATATTACCTATTCACATACTGTAAAATTGAATGATTTCAAAATATATGTATTTAAGTTTTATATAGTTATGATGTTTATAGTATTTTCTATCATTTTGTTACTGTATATCATGTTGTTCAGTGAATATATATTTCTAATATCGTACAGGTATACACCATAATACCCCTACTATTGGTTAACAATCCGCTAAAACGAGCACCCTTCCCCCCTATTAGTCCGTTTAAACGAGGGTCCGTTGTATATACTATTTTCAGAGGGTTTATTGTATGTAAGTACGCTACGAAGGAACAATAATTTAACTCTTATTTCATACAGTTATACCTAATGTAAATTTTTTTCAAATTTTATTCATCATCTACGACTACAGGTTGATAATCATTTCTATTTCCTTCTCCTCCTCGTATCGGGATGATGATCGGACGTTGATCTTGATCCGGGCCGGTGGCTTTTATTATCTCTCCTACTTCATATAGGAAATTAACATTTCTTCCCATACGACCATCCCTAAGAGGCAATCGATAGAGCTCCAGTTGTCTTCTTCTTGCATCACCACTGCCAGTATCACTTCCTTCTGGACCATTGTCTCCTGGTTGACCATCGTCTCCTGGTTGAACATCATCTGGAGGAGAATGTTCTTCTGAAAATTCGTCTAGTTCCTCCATCGATTCACGATGCATATGGCTGTACCGCTCTTGTGTTGTTACATTTCCTTCAGGTTCCACACCTCTGCTAGAACCAGCTCCTGCATAGCTCCTACCAGGATGCACTCTTCCTCCTATTTTTCCAGCTGTATCAGGTTCCTGAATAGAACCCGATTTCTTCTTTTTGGAAGGTTTTTCGAATGGGTCATGCGTAATCTTCAATTTGATCTTAACATTTTGATTGTAGCTCTTGAATCCTGTCACCTGGAGCAAATCTTCTGCTAACTTCTTCATCTCGAGACCTTCTTTTTTCCGCAAACCATCCAAAACTTCAGCCTGGCTCATTTTTGCTGAATATACAAGCATTTGAATCATTGGAGGATTGCCTTTTTGGGAAGACATCGATATTATATCAAGAGGAGGTTTAGATTTCTTCCCAGCCTTCCTTCCTCCATCTTGAATGACCTCAAGGATTTCCGAAACGATGCCATTTATCTCTTGCATCCCAAACTCTATCTTTTCATCATCCACATTGAATTTTTCAGGATCAGTTAGGAATCTTCTATGTATTTTGTAAGTAAGCTTACCACTTGGGTACTTAATTTGTACATGGTCGGGCCCCAGGAATTTTGTGACTTTGGCAGATGTTGTCAAAGCTTGGATGACATCCTTACTCGATCCAAATTCCTCTAGGACATCTCTCACATAATTTGGAGGACCAACATCCAGAAAAACTTTGTCGCCAACCTTCAGGTTTTCAGATTTCTGTTTCAACTCTTTATATCTCTTCTCTTCCTCGTCTGTTACTTTCTCCAAGAAATTTGAACTCAGCACACAGTAATTCGACATAATCTTTATCATTGGACGTGGTTTATTAGCATCCTCACTGTAACAGAGAATCTCATATGGGGTCTGAAGATATTCCAGGAATGTCAGAGGGATTCCACTTTGTTTCAAGACCTCGGCAATGTTTTTAACCTTACGGATTTTAACAACATCGCCAGGATAAAATGGCAATTTT
Organism: Halocynthia aurantium; assembly: GCA_013436065.1. Taxonomy (NCBI): domain Eukaryota; kingdom Metazoa; phylum Chordata; class Ascidiacea; order Stolidobranchia; family Pyuridae; genus Halocynthia; species Halocynthia aurantium. The sequence goes on from QXVX01006626.1 coordinate 19,552, forward strand.
TCACCATTCTTTTTGGGGTCATCTTCTCCATCCCTAAAGAGATAATAAGCTTCAATGAACCAAGAAGGACCGTATTTCTCATCCTGAGTTACAATCACATGATTCTCCTTTTTGATTTCAATGATTTTGACTTCTCTTCCAGCAATTTCAGTCAGGTTTCCATTCCGAATATGAAGTTTCTGGTTGTGTTCGAGAAGTTTCTTGATATTCGTTGTTACTTTGACCTTTTCCCCGACCTTGAAAGGATTTGTAAGCGAGGGATACTCAAATACCTTTTTCTCTTCAATGTTAAGAGCTCCAGGATGCATCAAGAAAGCCTCCTTGCCATTAAATGAGACAAGAACTTTTCCGCTAAACTGTTCAATAACTTTACCCTTCACTTTTTGACCGCAGTTATACCTCGGTACTTTACTTATCCCTATCTGGAGAATCTGCAGAACATCCCAATTGGAAATTGTGGTGACAATTGCATCCTTAAACTGAGGAAAAGGATTCTGATTTTGCAATTCGTGTGCATCCAACTTCTGATCCTCTTGGCTAACTTTCTTTAAAACTCCAGGATAATAATACGCAGCAAATGAAATGCCAGGATAACGTACAACGACATGGGTGCCAAATCCACTGCTCAATCGAGTGATGTAACCACATCTTGCCCAGACTCTCCTGAGACGAACATCCCAACCAGTCGTCTGTTTCTGAATCCACTTCAACTCTTTGGGAGAACACGACACTTTAACTACGTCTCCCAGTTCAAACTCCTTCATTTCCGGTATAACCATGTTCTTCTCGTCAACAACTTCCTGAAATTTTATTTTCGAAGCGATTTTCAACGCCTGAACTTTGGTGAGATTTGATATTTTCTCATAAGTTTCGCCCCGAGCAATTTCTGTTTTCTGCTCTTCATTCGCAGTGGTGTTATCAGACAAAAGAACAACATCAAGCGGGCCGTTGCAATCCATGATAACATAAATAGAAAGTCGCTGAATTTATTGTCTAAGCTCTACACAAAACTGAGCAAAAGAAAATGCGTCATATTTAACCAAATTTCAAAATCTGTCATTCTGAACTGTGGAAATAGCGGGGGCAAAATAGGAAATACCCCAGTCTCAATTCCAACTTCAACCCTATTGACAAACCTAACCCCTAATCCTAACTCATATTTTTCAATTTTTATGAAGTCACTGTTTTGAGCAGTAGCTATTGTGACCCTTGCTATTTGCAGACGCTTCTAGATTGCTGACACAACTTTTTCAGCAAAGCTAGTAATGCAATACCAAAAAACTACCTCTATCTTTGGTCATTGTGATGGGTTGAAGGGTATATAAGGTTCCCTAGGAACTTTCTGGAACAGCTACAAGCCTTAGATTAGATTTTGCGTCTCACTATTACCTAAGAGTTCAGTTCAAACCAGTAAAGTCAATGAGTTTCGAATGAGGACTATTTATAATGAGGACTGTCTGTTCTATGAGGACTTTTTTCTCTCCACATCCACATTTCTCTTTACAGTGACATGGAAACCGTTGTATTGAAAGCTTTATAGTTACCTTTGTGTAGACAAGACTGATCTAGATCTAGACTAGATCTAAAGTGTAACGTTATACTCAACCATTCATTTAACAATATAATGACTTTCATATTTATCATCGTTGCCAGGGGAAGTGAAAGTAGAAATAAAGCATGAGGTATTGTGAACATATATCTTACATGCAAATTCAATTCATTTGAAACGGATAAACAATCTAAGGGGGGGGGGAGGTCAAATATTATGAAACATAGAATCGAAGCCCAAGAACATAGAGCTAGAAAGCATGGCTAACCTTCAATAGTAAATAGTTCCCCTGGCGTAAGTTGCACAAGTGAATGCGAACATACGACAGATGGCTCTCAATTAGGCAATCAAGCAAGTACTGTCATTACTTTCAGAGGTAGAACGTAGCAACGGATCCTGTTATTATTCTAATCATTTACTGCCTGAGATAACCAGCATGCAACTTCTAATACAATTCTATTTTCTTCGTCTACCCTGAACAATATACAGGTCTAATCCTACTCATACAATCGATGCATAGGAATGTAGATAGGATAATAATACAATACAGAACTACAGTGCACTATTATAATTTTTATTTAACTTACTGACTAAGATAACTAGTACACATCTACTAATACAATTACCCTTTTTTCATCTACCCTGATCATTTCAAAGTTCTACATTATATGTAGAAATGTATACAGGATTATGATACAGTACAGCTAGATATTCAGCTACTCATTTTCGTAATCAAATTTCTAGCACGGAATACTGAATCTGGCAGCGAAACGATTTTCTTTTTATAACACCCATAAAACACAATGTCTGTATGTACTCATTTTCGCTTTAATAAGTTCATCACTGAAGCCCATGTTACTCATGAGGATTAGAATCATACTTGTGTACTGGTAAGTGACTGTCTTCCTGCTACATTGTGCTATCACTTTAGGCTAAGTGTTCTAAACTTACTGTTCTTTATCAATCTCTTTAGATATTTCTTATCTAGAAGCAGTAATGAAGTAAATGGGTGAAGCAATTATTATCTTTGAATTGAGAAATTTAATATTGATAAAATTTATTTTACATGATGGGGGTCGAAGTGGGATCAGGGGTCAGTGATCTAAAAAGTTTGCTGAAGCGTATTTCTGAGGTGTATTTTACGGTTTTAGCTTATATTCGCTTCATAAGTCAACCTCCCAAAAAAGGCAGCATCACTTCCATCTAACTATCAATAATTTGTATGTGTTAACCAACAGCTTAGCATGAAAGTAGAATATAAAACTTGAATCCCCCCCCCCCCCCCCCGAACAAGACTAACATGATAGAATTAGTACACTGTATGAAATTTATTTTACATGATGGGGGTTGAAGTGGGATCAGGGGTCAGTGATCTAAAAAGTTTGCTGATCTCTGATCACAAGATTACCTCAAACTAATCTGCCCTGAACTGTAATGAATGTGAGATTTCACTCACTTGAACTCTGTTATTTCCGCTGTCTCCAACGATGATATTTCCATGCTGATCTGTGGCGACACCTCGTGGATATTTGAACTGACCGTCGATCGAACCTTCCGTGCCGAACTTGTAGAGAAATCTTCCGTATTTATCGAAAACTTGAACTCTGTGATTGCCGCTGTCCCCAACGATCACCTGCATGGAAACGATGATGTTCAGTGTAAAATATTGATACCTAAAGTGGGGTAAACCCGACCCCCCATTGAGGGGCAGTAACGGATGATGTTACGACTGTTAAAAAATTGTACAACAAGTCGCTAGCAACTTAACTAACCTTTTATGAGACTAAGCAACTATGTATTTGGGAAACTATTATATAGTACAGTGGTTCTCAACTAGGGGCCGGTCTCCCCCTTGGGGAGCCATGAGACCTTCGCCGAGGGGCCACGAGCAGTACGGCCACTATTATACGTAAAAGTTTAAGCTAAAAATCAAAGAATTGCTTTTTATAAATCAGTGTGAAACTTGCTCTTGGGCTCGTCTGAGGAGGCCCTTCATATTCGGCTCCGTCTTAGACACAGCAAGGTGAATATCACTGAGAACATAGGTAGGGCCAGGGCGCCTCTGTAGGGGGCCACGGACCATAAAAGGTTAAGAACCACTAAAAAATCAGGTTCTTGCTTAACGTCGTTTAGTTACGAGAAACATATTTACCTTGCTATCATGTGATACAGCGATATACTGCGGACTATCAAACTGTGCATCGTACGATCCAACTCGACCAAACTTTCGAATAAAACCTCCGTCCAGTGTGAAAACCTGACAATAGAAATACATTGCTTGAAACGAACCTCCATCAAACTATAGGTTACAGCTCACACTCAAAGACTGTTATCACAACATTAAGTGAGTGATATAAATATGTCTTGTATCAATGCCAGATTGATAACATTATCCATTCTGTCAATCCTATCTTTACTGCTTTACAATAATGAACTTGGTTACATTCGCCTAAGTAGGTATAAAACGATTTTTGCTTTTTTGCTACGTTTCTAGTCATTCAAATTCCAGATATTGTACAGGTGCAATATAGCTGATACCAGGTCAGTCGGGTGTCGATTAAATGGTAATGATAAAATTCCCTAAATATAAATGCCTAAATATATATTAACCTGTATTCTATGATTGTCTTTATCACAGACATAAATAAATCCCATGCTGTCTGTTGCAACACCCCATGGGTAACTCAGTTCTCCTTCACCTGAAATAAACAATAATAAGCTTAGCACATAGAGTAGGTCCCAACATCATGGATGGATTCTTTTTTTCACATTATTTTTTTGTGGCCTGGATTTTTGGCTGGCCCCAAGGCACGTGTCTTATTTGCCTAATGGTTAACCTGACCTTTGACATAGTTAATTGTTAAACATTGGTTTAAATATCATTCATACTTTTTTTCTATCAAATTTACATTGAAACGACGTTATTTAGGGATCTGCTGTATATCGGCCAATCAAGAACAAATCCTCATATTTACCAGAGCCTTCCTCCCCGAACATTCGAATAAATCGTCCCTGGCTGTCAAATATCTGGATTCTGTGGTTGTAACGATCCGAGGTTATAATCCAGCCTTGCGTGGTCACACAGACACCTGCCAGGCAGTCGAATTCCCCGTCACCGCTGCCGTAGCTGCCAAAGGAGTGGACGGATGTACCGGACGAGTCAAAGATCTAAATTAACCAATTCATAATAATTAGGGTTTATGCTGAACCATTCTCCCACCCAGGATTTCAAAACTCACTTGAACTCTGT
>QXVX01006627.1:0-51700 GCA_013436065.1 Halocynthia aurantium
AAAAAGTAATTCATTTCGGATATATCAACCGTTATTTTCTTCGTAAAGAACAGCAGCCGCTTCCCATTGATATTGTTTCAACGTTGCAAGCATTGTTGACATGAGTGAGGAGTCCGGTGGTATCATATAAATAATTCTAGTAATGAAATAAAAGATGATTATTTAGAATTATGTAGGGGCGACATTCTCGAACTGCGGTCATGTAAGTAATTTTTTACCTGTTATAGTCCAAATTCTGATCACATGATGTCTCCGAACCAGATAAATAAAAGAATGGTAGAAGTTGGAACAGGGGCTCATAATCAACGCAGTCAATTCTACGCGAGGCAACCAAGACGGCCGAAAGCTGAGCCTCAATAATTGCGTCTGAAAAATAGTAGGTGATAGAAATAAAGTATACTAGTTAGTATTGCTACTAATGAAAACAAAATATGTGAATTGACTATATAATACATTATGAGCAACCTTTTTTACTGTCAGTTATGTTGGTTTGATGAAACCTGACGAGCTCAATGTTGTATGTCGCTGTTAGACCATAAGTCGCAGTATAAGACGATAACTCTCCTTCAATGTCATCAGCCAGTTGTAAATTTGAATCATCATACAATAAACCTGAAATGAACGAACAAAATACCTAAAAAAATGTCTTCGTTACAGATGGAACACGTAGTGGAATTTACCGATTTTCAGAATTAACGGTGTTGACATTGCCATTGAACTGAACATGACACCCTGAAGCATTCCTGACAACAGTAAAAGGTCAATAAGCGGATTCAGCATTGTATCGTAAATATGATACTGATCTAGAGCAACAAATATTATTTCAGTAAGAGCGTCTATGTATATAGCTATTATATACAGTATTTAGATAGCTGTGAAGGAGAAAGTAAACAGTCAAAAATAACAACCGCTAAGACAATCGGAAGAAACCACCCTTTGGAGGTTAACATTACGCATAACATAAAACAGTAAGTCCTATCGACTTCGAGCTGACGGACGTTTCACTGTACGTTCAAATACTACTAACAGCAATCTTGTATTTTCATAATATTTGCTTCAAGAATAGATATAGCTACCTCTGTGAACCTTAAATATGCTAACTGAGACCTAACAGCATGAAATCAAAAATAACTTCTTTAAAGGAAAACGGTAGAACCAAAACAAAGTATTTAAATTCAATCAGCCATTCTGAACAATTGAAACGCTCGTAGTAACCTCACAAAGTGTTCTGATCCCTTTCAGTGTCTATGGACACTGTTACCAGGCGTTATTATTCTCTGTTAATCACGCCGTGGTAACCGTAGGAACATTGTCCAATCGGGTCGGATAGAAAAACCAATAGCAAGGTAATAATTACAATTTGTCTGCTGACTGTATATGTGAAAATTCCACAGATATTTTGGACGTAATTAATCTGTACTTAGAGCTCAGTAAAAGTCATTATTTCTTTCACAGTCAATTTTCTGACCCAACAGTTGTTATACGGTCTCATTATTTAGAAATAGCTCAGTGTTCTATGATTGTGGCTGTGCTCTTTTCATTGCGGTAATATTTAGTAACTTCCTTGATTACAGTGGAGAGAAGTGTGTGTGTGAGTGCATGCGTCTGTTATGCTGAGCAGAATGACCAATTTATCAGGTCGTCATTAAATGTCGCACTTCCTATCACAGTTGGTAAAATCTTAATATCGCTCACTCAGGGAGATCGTTGTCTTCTTTCAAAAACAGACTTGACTCCAAGTCGAGTGGCTAATTTCGAATAGACAAAACCTCGACTTATACTCAAGTATATACGGTAATGTTCTATACTGGGAGAAATAATTAAATAAAATATGGAATTAATGAAAGCCCCTCAAGCCACAATATAAGGCATTCTACTTCAGGAATATTCACAGGTACATTCACCCCAAAAGCATTTATGTCTATCATTTTATTTAGCGAAAGTCGAGTACGAAAAAATTGAATAAATAATAAAGATATAAATAAATCTAGATGCTGAATCGCGTAGAAATGATCGTTAAAAAAGCATTTCGTTCAAGCAACACTTGACCGACAAAAATTAGCAGATATCTAAATATGAGAATCGATCTTCTTTCTTGGCGCTTTGTCCGGTCGGAGTGTCCAGCAGTTCGTTTTCAAAATTGATTTATTTACAATTCACACACGATTTCTTCTATCTTCCTCCTATCTCAGATACCTCTATTGGTTCCATGTTAAAATTCGTCACAAACAGCTCCCCTTTTCTCAGTACATTTGCAATTGAATTTTCCTTGACATTTTTCCTTCCATCCGTATCGAAAACGGGTTTCGCACCAAGCTAGGCATCCTGAAGCGCTCTTGCACACTGGTAGCCTGATAATTGCATAAATCACGTATTAGAATCAACAGATCAACCGTCTAGCACCCGCAGGTGAACTAGAATCGAAAAAGGAACAAAAAGTGAAAAAAAAATAGAACAAACTCAGCAACCTATTAGACCTGTTGCAAACACAGCTGCCTCGCGATGGTCCGAATGACATACATTGATTTCCGTTGTTGCATGCCCCTTGGTTCGTCATACATGATCCTAGAAACGAAGGAATACTGTTATTATCATATCAATATCATTAGCATACCAGAATTCATATACATGATGTCTCAGAAGTAACTATACACTTTACATTTTCACTATTTTCAAACAGAACAAAAAGTTAATAGAAAAAGGTGGCAAATGAACTAAAGCTTTTAAAGATACTTCGTATTCACATCTACTATTCTATTAGATCATGTTCGGTGTCAGGTATCATGTGTAAAAGGGAAAGTCAATTATTGCAAAAAAATAATGATAAACGAGTACCCGAAATTCCCCTCTTTAAGAGACATGAAACTAACTGAAAAAAAGTAAGAGACTACAAGTGTCTGGCATAAAATATGAAGTACTGTCGAGAAATATAGTTTCGTTCTAACTGTTTTTCAATTTTATTATGCTTAGTAGGGTAGAGTAGGGTTATTACCTTTACGAGCTTCTGGTACCATTCTGTTATACAATTGAAGGGTGGCAGTAAGACTGTTTCTGTATCGTATGTTTCCACCTGGAGAATAATGAGAGACAGACCAAGTCGACTGACTCCTTGTTCCGACAGGACTAACTGCGACTCCGCATCCAACATGTGTGGTGTCTTTCCATAACATCTGTGTCAAGTGTCCTGATGAAATATGAGAGTATGTTATTATATTATGATGATGATTACTCAGGAAGTTTGCATTCCACTAATTTCCCTCGAAATATTTTATATATAATAGTCTCGGAACTTTCTGGTCTATTTTAAGTCCATTTTGAGCCTATGGGTATACTGCAGACATACATATTGTATCAGTAACTCATCCAAGTAAAGATAGCTGTAACATAAACGCGTCTGACTACTTGTACAGAAATTTGCCATAAACTGGAAACTGAAAAATCCTTCTCTCCCTTGACGCCCCGGTGGTTCATGCCCCTATTTCCATCCCTGATGAATTTCCCAGTTTCGTACCTACTAATTTTTGACCTTCAAAACGGCAGCCATGAAATTGATATTGGAAAGTCCCTGGACGGTCCATTGTAAACTTGTATTATTTTTATAAGGTTTTAATTTAGTTGGTCTTACCGACTGGTTTGTTTGGTAGTGCATGCGTCGGATGTTTACGATTGTAGTAGAATATTTCGCTGTACCAGCGCATGACAGATTCCTTCGCTGGACTTCCGTCTCCTGACAGATCCCATGCAATGTTTTCACCATCGCCTGAATTTCGATGACCCTTCCCAGCCTTTAAAGCACAAATAATATAGTTATAAGAAAATAGTAATCAAATATATATTTAATTCATAATAATATATCTAATCAATTGAATAAAAGAAAAAAGAATCAGAATGTTCGTTTAAATATTGTGTTGAATTGTGCTATTTTAATCAGCAATCGATATTCGACCCTCGTTGAAACTTTATGTATTACCTCGGAATGAGGCCAGTTCATTGTACGCTCGTCTTCATGAATAAGAACGCTTGGACGTTCTGGGGCGATCCTTGCAAGACTATCCGCCCAGCTTTGTGCAGTTCTCGCAAGCTCGGCGGACCATTTCAGTAGTGGAACGTTGTGTACGGCCCTGATTATAGAAATATATTCACAAATTCAGGTTCTGTTCTATTAATTTTCTTTCATTGAACATTTTCAGAGCTGCATGTAAGAACTGTGAGGCGTCCAGTGTGATATTTCAGAATTTTATATTTTCAATTTTCATTTCATATTTTCCTCAATCTCTGAAGGCCAAAAACATAACGGAGACCCCCTTGATTGCGTCCTATAAAGCCCATACCTTTATATCCATGGCAGTTAAGACAATAATACCTAATTATATAGATGCGCGACATTTTGAAATGTGGAACGCTTGACACTGGCGAAAAGAAGTTAAAAGTTTGCCCAAACCTGAATATATTATGTGCGTCGAGGCATTCCTTGTTGTATTCGCTTCTAGGTTGTTGACCAGTACTTGGACGTTTAGTTGTGAATGGTTTTGGATATGTGGGACGACGAGTAGGATACGGATACGGATAATACGGTCTCTTCGTAGTTTGGATGGGGCGATAGGTGGAAGTGTATTGGGGTCTGGTGTAGTAGGGTCTTGCTGTCGTATATCGTGGATATTTGGTTGTGTAGTACGGACGTCTGGTGTATGTGGGTTGCGTTGCAAAGATAGGGTAAGGGGTCGGTGTAGGTTTGAAAATAGTGGACTGTTTTTCTGTAAAAGAAAAATATTATTAGTATTACACTAATATCAAGTGAAAATTTCCCCTTAGTCAGCCGAACAATAATATTACACAGGTATATCGCTAAGCTGTTGTGTTAGCAGCAAAATATTTCAATGATCTTCGCTGATTATCAATCACGTTTAGCAACCACAGTGATTTAAGAACGTGTGTACATTAAGGAAATGTCGACACTAATAAAAACATTAAGTACAAAAAATTAAATAATTATGTACGCTTTATTTTACTTCTTCTTTGTTTCGCTAAACCGATTATGTCATTTGTTGATTATATTACAGCCACATAAATATAGCACGTTCACAATCAACCATGTTAAGCATTTTCCATTCTCATTCTCCTAACAATCCAAGCGATTTACGAGCTTAATCAGCGTTTAAAATCATTTACAATGTATAAATACAAAGAAATGTTGTTATAGATCATATGTCGTGTTGTATTGATGAATTTCGAGATATGTTTTGCTGATATGGTAAAGATTATTTTTCGAATCAGCTGGATTACAATGGACTTATTATAGCGAAAATATGTACATGTGAAAACAACACAGTCCGGCTGAAACGTTCGGAGAAAATGTGTTATGAAAATGTCTTGCGTTGGACGTATGAAATGTTATATATGTTAAATTGACAATGAATTCAGTTGATATGAAAGCAATTAATCATACATTTCATTTATATAATTTTATATATGTGATAGACCTCCTACATGAATAGAATATTAAAGAGGTATGACTATATATATATATATATATGTGAATATTCGAACTATGCAGTTTTCTATTGACAATCAAACATAAGGTAGAATATGTGTGACATTTGAACCACTGACATGCATTATCATGTGTACGAATGATAGCAAAGAAGACTTACTTGGTGCATAGAAATAGAAAGCCGAAGAATGGTATCCCCTTGAAGGTGAAGATTTCGATATCCGAGTAGTCCAGTGTGGTTTTCCTCTATTGGCTGCGATCAGGAGTTGGGAATTAGCAGTGAAACGTGGTGCAGCGTACAGTTTCATTTGGTTCCTCCATCCTATAATAAAATTCATACATAAGTATGTTGTTCAGTTGAATTGTATCAAACATCAAATAGGCTAACAGTAACCTCGTCCACAAAGTCGTTTTGAAATTGCCCATTTCTCAGCATTAGGAACATCAGGTATATTATCTTGCGAAAGACAAAAGTAGAGAGGCATTGTGAATTTTCCTGTGGGTCTGTAGATAAGAATATACTTTATGTATACACATAGGTAGTAATAATAAGGTGATAGGTTAAATTAAGTCCTGTTACTTTACCTCAAGTATAAGTAAAAATGATTCAAGTCAGAACTATAATCTTGATCTTTAATTTTCTTCCACGGATGTTTGGCAACAGGTGGGTTATCAGTGGTATACATGTAGGTCCTGTATGGAGGATTTCGGTAATGGTACAAAACATTGACCCGGATCATATCTGCAACTGGAATCAACAATATATGTTAGTATAATTTTTCTAATTGAATTTCTACTAATATTCTCAATTGCACTAGATAAGTATTTGGATGGTGAAGTCACTGGCGGGATGATGATGGACCCAAGAAGTTACTATAACTCCATTGGAGGTCTCCATCTTCTGTGAAGTTACCCCGGGGATCTCAAGATCTTATATTTCAATATTTACAAGAAGTACTTAGTCAAGGCGTTTATTTTTCTATCCATTTTGTTTGCTTTTGTATAAGCAGGATTACGCAAAATGATTTCGTTAACTATTTCTTACTGTTTACATAATATTATTTATAGGCAATAATACTTGGAATGGCCAACTGAAATTAAAATTTAAGATATTCCTCGTATACATATATATATATATTTACCATTATGATTTTTAGTGGTTGAGACAACTCTCCAGGGACTTTTGGTGGTCCATGGTCGCTGTGTGGTACGTGGTGGTTGTGTGGTCCAGCTTCTCCTATACCATGGACTTTTCGTAGTTGAAATATATCTCGTATGTTTGGTATGAAATTGCCAAGGATTTCTCGTAGTAGTGGTAGCTGGAGGCAAAGTAGGATAGGATGACTGACTTGCGGGAGAAGAACCAGAGCAGAAATTACACGTCACTGGGCAATGATGGCTCATGAACCTGTAACAGAAAACATTTATGATTACTTACTTATCTAGTGGTAATAATTATATTATCAAGGTATACTCGATTCTCATTATGTTTTAAAATTGAACTGTCCCTGAATTGATAAGGTTTGAAATAATGTTGTTAAAATATCAATTATACCACTCGACTTCAGTCAAGTCACTTAATTATATATACTCGAAATCCCTGCAATAAAACTTAACCCAACGTATGTAATGTATGTATGTTTAGTATGCTGTAAGGAAAAAATCACTACAGCAATCAGAAGAGTGTTTGACTTCAGTTGTTATTTGATTAAAACAATGGTTCGAATATATACATATTATCAAATATTATTATTATTATCAAAGCATTCTCGTATGTACAGTATCTAGTCTAGAGAGGAATTTAGCTTACGTTGAGATCGGTTTTGATTTGTCGCATACCCCGTTTCCCATTGAAAGCACGAAAAGTCGACACATGTTGGCATTATCTTTACAATCTTCACCACCTGTTCAAAGTTAAAACAAAAGTAGGTTATATTTCAGGACATGTCCATATACTACATGAATGAGCTTCAACATATAAACATAAACATACCAATGCAATATCCAGAATAGCATGTTTTGTATTCCAAATCAACACGAGGTTTTTGAATTACTCTTTCCCTTGATTGCACATTGATCGATTGCCGGCAACAAGTCCATGAACTCCAGTGAGGTGAACTTGACACACCCGCGCCAAAGCCCGAAGAGAACATTTGGTATTCGTCCGGTAGGCGGTCCAACTTTCCAAAAGTTTCATTAAGAGTTTCGGAAAGATTGAGACTCAAACGGCCGACGAAGTTGTTCCACTGAAATAGGTAATTGAATTGAAATTAGTTAAATGAGTTCATCTGATACTAGAAAATAGGCTGAGGTACATTCATTTCCTGTGTGATATATGATAATTGAACATTTTCATTATAAATCAAATCAGTAAGTTGTGTCTGTCTCTTCTGCATCTTGCGATGTCACGCCGGTCTCATTAAAGGTGTTGTCGATGGGAAATGCACTGACATGAGAGCAGACAGTCTGACTGGTAGATGTATCAATACTTCAAGAGTTATATGATTAGTATTCATCAAGACAATATGTCAAATCGCACATTGAAAGGTCATTTCATGAATTACGACATCGTTTCAATTTATAGCAGACAGTCCACATTCGATGGAGGTTTCGCATCATCATTTTAATTCACTTAAAAATTTACAACACCTTTCATGTTGAGAAAACGATAAGGATAATTGACATCGTCCATTGGGTAATTGGGAATTTTGGAATAGCTCGATCGAAAGCGTCGGTAGGTAATTGTGGCATGGCGTAATGAGATTTTTAATTAGAAAACACGGTGATTAAGAGAGGACTATAATTTGATAATTAATCTAATTTGTAAGAATGATATGGCTATTTCCTTTGCTATTTAGTTGTGAGAAACCGGAAAGTAGGTAATCACATCACCGCATAACTCATTCAAAAAATGAATTTTCCACCGCAAATACAATTGGATTTAGAATGTAAATTGCTGCTACTGCTCAACTTCATGTTTTTGATATGTATGGATCGTGTATATAACGGAAAAGTTAGTATGGGATATATATACACTATTTAGATTCTTATTTTAGCCGCTAGTGGGCGTTAAAGCTGTCATGAGTAGGATTTCCCCTCGGAACTGAATGATGAAGGTAATAAATTTATTTTTTTAGATGGATGGTTTTTCAACGAAAAACAACCATTTCTTAACGAATCTTCATCAAATTTGCAATGAGTGTCCAAATACATACTGGAATATTACATGAACAAAGAAAACCTGGGTCCAACCCATGTTCAATCTAATCTACTCCAGCGGGGTCATTATCTTCCTTTATAATTCATAACTTTACTTTGTCGGACACACCGTGGTAAAAATTACAAAAATTTGGACCCAGAAACGACAATCTGTGCGGGCCGTTTCACCGCTATCGATGGACCGGTGGATGTGCATTGAAGTCAGACAGTGGGTATCATAACTTGTGGGTAGTTTACAATGAATGCCACGGGTTCTCTCTGACATGCACTATTAGGATAATGTTACCTCTTGTGGCTCCATATGAACATCCCCATCATCAACATCTTCATCTATATCAATGGTAGGGGCAGTTGTAGGGAGAAAACTTTCATCAATAAATAACTCCTGCTCGTCGACTTCCGATTTATTATTGCCAAGTAAGTGAGTCATTCGAACGTCGTACTGGAAAATATACAATTTGTTGTTAGGAGAAAATCTATGTCTGAATAGTTTATTATTATACGTATTCGTATTCGGCGTTTCAGCTCGCCCAGGGCAACTTATTTGTATTAACATAACTAAACTTGAGATTTTGATTACCTGTAAGAAGGTTGAACTGGTGACTTCCAATACGATCAAAATCGCAAGGATTGTAGGTAGAATGGATAGCATCTTTCCAAATGGATTTGAAGCATTCGAAATAAAAACCTACGACTGTTGAGATAAAAATGAAATCAATTAATGATATTTCAATACACGAATATAAAATTTGTATTGTATTAATAGAAGCACAAGAAAAACCCATCTTCAATATGTGGACATAAAAATTATATCAAGAATTTTGAAATTTATATGAATTTAGCCATTTTTATGAATGAATATTCATTCCTTGCCTTTCTCATCAAATATCTCCAGAAGTATGATAAATCTGTATTAAAAAATCTATGGAATTGAATGAACATACACTTAGATAAAGGAAGATAAATATTTAGTCTGTCTCAAATTTGAAAATATTAATCAAAAATTTCGACCATCCAACTGGTCTAACTGCGAGCGTTCCATATGGTTCTTATCACCTTATCACCTCAACTTCTGATTACTGCCATGGTCTTACTGCAACTAGCGATAAGCACTACATCAGAGATAAACTTATGCCACCTACATTGCCGTGCGTACTACGTTGGTGCGTGGCTGTCTCATGAATCGTGAAAAGTCAAAAACAGGAAATTTGGAAACACCTACACGTCACGATAAAGATATTTTAAAAACTTCGTAGAAATGATCGCGGCGGAGTAAAATTAGGCGGAACCCGAATATATTTTTTACATGGTTTTAGTACGCACGGTAGCGCCGAAGTAAACACAATTGATAAAAAGCCTTTTGTTTCCCACATTTGTTTCCATCAAAAATCGTGCCGGCTTGGACAGCGCGGATACTCTACCAATTCTGAAAAAAATCGTTATACCCGGCTTTATGTATAGGCCAATTGTTTAAAACTGCACATGAACTGTAACACAAGTCCGTTGATGATGAACACAAGCCCGATACGACTCCGATATCATAAAATCATATAATAATAATTCATTTACCATCTCAGTTCGCACCAACGTCAAAAAAATCCGTAAGAAACAACGCATTACTTTGTAAAAGCCTTGTTCAATAACGTACAATTACATACGAGAAAAATTAAGATTGAATTGAAGTCTTTAAGCGGTTAAGGTTCGTAATTAAAGTCTCTTTAAACGAAGACATCAACGAAAATTTCATAATTCTATAATTTGGCACTGAAAATTCGAATTTCTGACGAACATCGCGGTTACTTTCTTAGAACTCTTTTCGATCGATTCTTGTCGAACGCTGGTGAACGACTGACAAGATGTCATGCAGATGTCGTTCATATAAAGTCATCGTCCGACTCACGTGGTCTCATGACCATTTACCTTATATATTATTATTTAATTACGTCTAATGGTGGTTCTTCTATCTTGTATTTTCTCTTATATCCGTCTAACTTCTACTCTCGTTCTGCGCGCGCTAGTCATTAGAAGAAATCGATATGTGTTGACTTTCATTTTATAGGCGCTACAGAACTGCTGCACGATTACGTGAGATTATTTCCTTTATCAAGACTGAAGTAAAACAGCTTCTTCCGCAAAACAAACTACCGTACGGTAATAAAATTCTTGTTAACGACATGAAATGCCAGATGAAGGGAACGAAAATTGCGGTATAATCCCGACACACGGGAAAGTTTGTGTCTCACGTTCGGCTTATAAGCTGGCTAGATCGTTACTGGACACCGATATTGATACTATGTCAACAAACAGGATAGGATTTAAATAATATTAAATTATAACAGCGGTTATAGAGATAAGATAACACATGTCGTGTGATGGCTTGCACGTAGGTGGCCAATGCCAAACAAATCTATGGGGTTGGTTGGGGAGATTATGTGTGAACTTAATTTTCCTCGGTGATCGACTTCTATCTTGCCTATGCTAGTTTGCCTTAAGTATGCATTCATTTACATCAGTGTAAAACTATAGAAGTTGTTTATGTACAGCAATAAATAGCCTATTAGGCAAAGACGGCTAACCTAAGGTATCGCATTGACAGTAACCTTACGTTAAAGTCAGACAAACCCTCAAAAAGGTATACCTGAAGCGATGATGTTGCATTTTTAATTTTAATGTAGTGCCATAATTGTTATTTAAAAGATTAACGAGCCTTGTATTTCTTAGTTGATATTATGGTGAAGTTCTTCAAAATTTGGGCGTCAGATGTTTGGACAGGGCGCAAACTTTTTAAGTGCTTGCCATAGGCACTATTTTAACTAAGTACGTCACAGTCTATTAAGTCGTTCAATATATAAAGAGGTTCATAACAGGAGCGAAGTTGCCCACCCAGAACTGCAAATAAAAGTTCTAGCAGGATGGAAATGGGAACCACTTGGTAAATGAAGTATATAATATTTGCAATAGGGAGATCAAATATTTGGCCAATATAAATTGCTGTAGGAATAGATATAAATCTATTTGTAGGTGTTCAAATTATCTTACATATTTATAATGAAATCATTATGAAGATATACAAGGAAGAGAGAGATTTCCAATCAAATGGGAATCCAGAAACCCACTGAACCACCCATTTCTCTGTACCCTATTGAGATTATTGAAGATACACAAGGCATACCGTCATGAAACCTTTCAGTGAACTTTACTTGGTACTGCCTTACGTAAAAACTAACATTTGGGAAATTTGATAAGTTACGTCATGATGATTATGTCATTCCACCATTCCAGGTATACTTTATTACGCCATTGCTAAAAAAAATATCCACAGATGTATCGAGAATGTATTTGAATGACCTCAGAAATCTGACCTAGTAATAACGAATTGCGGTTCCGGATTTTCGTTGTGTTGGTGTGCCCACAAATATAAATTTCTTACAACTTTCAAACCAAAACGAGGTATAGAATTATATATTATACTCCTACAGTACTGGCAGAATACATGATCTGCATCAAATGCCTATCCGATAGAAACTAACAGAATATCTAAACATTTATTGTGAAGTATACATGCAGCAGTATATAAACTCCAGCTGCAAATTCTTTCTATAAACACATGCATGACAAGGAGTTCCCGCTTCTAATCCACAATGCTAAAGTAACCATATTAATTATGGCGACGGAGGTAAAGTGAACTAACTTAAAAGAGAATAATTTAATATCTTTAATTATTGCCAAAAAACGATCCCATGGAAGAAGAAGCAGCTATTATCTTTTACAAGTTATCATTATAAGCACACATGCTCAGCTCAGTAATTATGAAACGCGAGCTCAGTAATTATGAAACGCGCTAGATGTGGGAACTTTACTCGATCAGTTAGCTATTGAGAATAGTTAGTCGCTTTTTTTCATTTGCGACTATCTACATTACAAGTGGGTTTAGACTGAGACTAAATTAATGGATTCTGAAACCACAATGTATCTACTGTTGTTCTCGGTATGGTCGTCTATAAAGCTATCTTTACTAAGAATCAAATATGTCAATTACAACGAAATCACTACCAAATGAGTTTTTAAATTTAGCAACTTGTTAATGCGTTCAGGTGTTACCGGATACCGTAAGACTATCATTTGCGATATAATTTTTGTGATTGATGTTCATTAAAAGTGATATGATTCATAATTAGCTTAATTTCTCATGACGATTTGCTGATGGAACAGAACTATGGGAACACAAATTTTATGCAGTCAAATTCCTATAGCTCAACGTTCCGGTTAGATATGATTTGCTTGGCCCAGGAAAAATTAGATAAATTAAATTGATAAATGAAGAAGTACTTGGCATTGATAAACCTCAACCCATTTTTATCACCCATACCATAACCAAACCCATAACAATTCAATTTTCATTTATCAACGACATTTGCCAACGTTTTACTTCGTGTAAAACTGCTCGAAGCCGCGTTAAGCAAAGTGTGTTATTGGGTAGATGGTCTTTGATAAATCGTTGGGAAATGTCAAGTCGAAAACATGACGTCGATTCACATGTGCAGAAGTCTGATATTTGCTCAAAACTGCTTGTTGCCGCGCAATATTGGAGCAGTACAGTACAGCGAATTCTGACAACAACACGTCCTTCCCAACTTCTTATCTGCAATATCTACGCATTTACCGTGAAGACATTAGCGTCTCTTTGTTAAAGTTTATTTATTTACGAAATTTCGATACTGATACAATCCAACAGTGAGTGTGCTTATCAGCTGAAAATCCATTTTGATTAATTTGGTTGAAGCTGTACTTGAACAGTTCAAAGTACTCGTACTAGTCATATCCCGACCGGAGTATGAAGTAGAGACATATATAGACAAGTTCTTGAGAACTACAATTATGCAATATACGAGGTTAGACTGGTTAGTGATTCATGTTACCTGTACTTGTTAAATGCTAGTTAACTTTTGGTTAATTTTCATAGCAATTACATTAGGTCACTCACTTAACAGTGACCGTATTATTCGATTCTCCTTGTGTTGTGCTAGATGTTATCTAGGAAATTCTTACAGCGCTCCCTATTTGGAATACTAGACCGATGATAGTTATTTGAAATTATTTTAGTTGTATTTTTTTAATTCAATTAGTGAATCGTAATTTTATTTCATTTTCTCCCAACGACGTTATCCCTGTCTATCAATACTTTTGGTAATTGTCAAATATCTTCAAAGATATCTTCATTATCAATATACCAAATCATATATCATCATAGATCGGAAGCCGATTTCCCCATTAAGGACTATTTGAATGACGTAATTGGGAAACGTGTATACAAACAGACAGCGAATGACAGATATGTGACATGAACCCGAGTTTGGGTCATAACAAGATAACATACTAGCACAGAATTGCAATTACATTTGAATTAGACGTATCATATTGCGAGATGCTATAGAGCGGCTCATGTGCATAAATATATCAAGTTGCTTAGGTTTTAAATCCCTAATATAGCATTGAATTCACTAACATAAAGCAACTCTAGACTGAGTTAAATAAAATCGACGTCTCTAGGTCTAAAGCTTAGTAAATAAAAAATAGTAACTTCCTTAGAATTACATTGCATCTACTCATAAATAGGACCCAAGCGGAAGCACACACAGCTTCAATAAAGAAAGCTACCAGGGGCCCACAACTTCCAGGCCCGACCATGTCTCACGATCAAATACAAAAATACACAACCATTATTAATTGCACGTTGCAATATTATTGTATCGTTCTGGTGACGTTTAAATGATACGTTTCAATTCAATTAACAAAATCAAAAACCCCGCTCATTCTCGTGTATCTTTCCTAATTGTCTAATTACAAAATGTAGAAATATTTTTCTAGTTTTATGGATTGGATGTACGATTACACACATCAGACATACCGACGATTTCGCCGATAGGAAAATTCTAATCGTGACTAAAGATCTCGTTACCGATATAGACGGAAATATACCCCGTGAATACGTGACACTACGTTATTTTCTAATCGTTTTTCGACCTCATTGACTGACCTACGACGTTTTTTTTTTCGATCTTGCTTCATTATGCAGCGAAAAATGAAACGATGATTACCTAATACGCGCCACACGAAACTCATAAATTAGACACCAAAAACAATGCAAATTATTGCTTGATTCTAAAGGTGGATTGCCTTAAATGTCATTTGCGTAAGAAGCGATTGTACAAGAGGTAATATCGCCAATTTCGTGATGTGCCTAAAGGGAGAGTAGGCCACGATTTGGCACGGGCATTTTAATGTTTTCATGGTGTGAAATGTCACCGTGGATATGATGGGGCAATTTCCATCAAGAACGAACAGAAGTATATGAGTTCGACACGTGGATTACGTAATTTCAGTATCGTAATCAAGTAACTGAGTAGAATCGACAACGCATACTTTGCCTTGCAAATTTTATTTCTTGATTCACCCCTGTTACAATGAGCCCTAAACATGCACTGTTTATATCATTGGGGCTATGGTAGCGACTTAGCGTAGAAAATGGACCGTCGTTTGGGTCTGAATTTTAGGGCCTGCAATAGTATATAATAATTTGAATTTTATTTTTGTATGACGCCATAACGTATTGATGCTCGTGCGATACTGACAATATTCAAAGCTGTTAATGCCGCCAATGTTCAATTTTAGATTGTTTTTTATTAGTTTATAGGATAACTGTATAGGCAATACGAAATTCCCCCAAGCAACGAAGGTGCTATTTTACAAGTAGATATATGCAAATATTGCTTCAGTATCAGATTATTTCAACCAGGTTAATTGAACACACAGATTCGATATTCTATTCTATTATATTCCTATAATATATATCCTATTATAAGGATGTAGGCATTACATTACTTTCAATTTAAATTACTTTCAACTAAAAAAAATGTTTCGAATAATGTTGTACAAGATATTTTTGGAATTCGAAATATTTTCTAAGTAGGTTTTCATACAGCTGGTTAAAACTTCAAATTATAACTGTTATGTCACCACACATGTTCGTATTAGTTCAGTTTGTAGTAGTTTAAACTAAATTATTCAAATTTACTCTATTATCTAATCCTATTCTATTCATATAGGATTACGGGTACCTAAACGAACCCATATACCGTTTCGAAAACTATTTTACAGTCGATGCACTGTCGTGTATTCAAATTACTGCAGCGGAGTTTATTTTGTGAGCTTAGGTGGGAGCTAATAATAGTTCTGATACAGCCCTCCACTCTCGAGAGAATTTATTTGAATTCTGATGGGATCTTTTTTCCTCAAAGGTATTCTCAGTAATCATTTTACTAAATTTGAATACGTAGTTAGGGAATGGATTCCACACGTTAAAATGTCCCACAGAATCGTGCCAAAATACTGCTCGCGACGTCACACATTTGCACGACTAATGATTGCATGCATATCTGCAACTGCTGCATATCTCGAATATATATTGAATGCATTATTTATTTACGTAAGAGAATTTATTTTAGGAAAATTGCTCTGTAATATGGAAATCACCATCCCAAATAAATCTAAATATTCCAATCGGTGGAATTTTGAAAGTTTAATGATTCATAGGGCTGATGCTATTAATACATCACTTAATACTATTCTACCATTACAGTACAGTCGGCCCCCACTTAACGTCGTGGATAGGTTCTCGGTAAAGTCAACCGAACCGAATAAACGAAATCAATTTAAAGTATGTGAGTTGCTGGAAAAGGATCGCTAAGCGAAATAGCGTTAAACGAAGCCAAACTTGGTGTTTAACTTCAATTCCTCTTAATCAGAAGTAGATAATGATGAAGCAATAATGAAACAATTGATATGAAATTTGATCAAATGATTTCCTAAATTATAATTATATTATTATTAATGGACGATTTTAATTGTGATCATACGGGGTAGTGTTGAACGGGATATATCTGTACTCGCCTGTAGAAATGCTGTCATTTACCTGAAACGATTTCCTTGAATTTGGAAATGATTTAACTAATATACAGTACTGCAGATTCATAAAAAAATTATTTAAAGTTGGGAGGTATGACACTTGTTCTGATACTGTTTTCTCGTTTACTCAATCTAAACCACAATTTCTGTTGTATTGTCACCAGGTTCAATGGTGTTTATTTTCATATACTAATTTAAACGGAACGAAACCAAATACAACATCAAAGTGTCTTCAGATATTCATTACATTCAGTACAAAGGGTGGAATTTAATAATTTTGGTTAGGTAATGACAACTTAATAGGAGAACGCCAGTTCAAATCATGATCTGGAAAAAGGCAGGTAAAGAAAAATCACTCCTTGGTAAATAAACAACCTTGGCGCCAACAATACATTCCCAAACCACATCATGTCTATTATCATCCTCGAGAAATACACAACATCCATCTGTATCGGAGTTACAGGACTGTTGAATACTGAAGAGTTCAAATTTCACACTTTTCGGCACTGTTATTCATTTGCAATTCTCGTGATAAATCATAGTGATCATCTTTGAAGGTGAAATAAATATAGGATTCTATCCTCATATTGCCCTGATAAAAAATCACTAAGGTCTGAGCCTTATGGTCTTCTTCTATTTCAAATTTAGTTGATTTCGGTATTCGTATACAATTTTATTGACGTCTTCTTCCGATAAAATTTTAGCTATATTTTGCATGTGTGCCTTGCTCAGGAAGATTGTGTCTAAAAAAAC
This sequence comes from Halocynthia aurantium, assembly GCA_013436065.1. Taxonomy (NCBI): domain Eukaryota; kingdom Metazoa; phylum Chordata; class Ascidiacea; order Stolidobranchia; family Pyuridae; genus Halocynthia; species Halocynthia aurantium. The sequence continues at coordinate 17,429 of QXVX01006627.1, forward strand.
TTGTATTGGATTTATTTGCTTTTAGTCGATATTCTAGTCTAGAGTATAGGATGGTGTTAATTTTAAGTCAATTTTTAAGTAGAAGTAAAAATAGGTAAATATAAAAATAAGTAAATAAAAAGTATGTAAGTAGTGAATCAAATACGGAGATGCTAATTTTTGTCACTAAAAAGGTATTCTTTATATGTTAGTTGAAAGGTTTTCAATGACACTTGCAACGTAAATTATATAATTAGATCATTTATCGATATAGCATTCGCTTAGTAAATTTTTGATCTTTCTCTGATTACCATATGACGTATTATTGGAACGTGCGACCGATATTGCTCAAAAATATAATCATAAATTGTAGTTTTGATTTTATTTCCCTAACTTACCCAGAGCACTCGTACCATCAGGTAATTTCTCAGAAATTGAAGCTAAAGATATCGTGTCATATTGGTCCTCGTCCGATTTTTGTCTATCGACTTTTATATTTAGACTTTTAGTACGTCACACAAGCGACGATTCACGACTTTTTGCCACGTTTATTACGCATACGTCTAAGACTCGATGTTAACTTTCAAAATAAATAAAGTTGTAAGCTACGTGAAAATTATTGAACTCTGAGGCAAGAGAAGTAGCTCAAGCCTTCCGTGTTCATATCCCGGACAGATCTGGGTCACCACAGGTTATATGATTGCCGCCATAAATAATGGAAAATATACTACGGTAATTCACCCAGTAATTTTTATTCATATACTTCAATCGCATTCAATATTTACCAGAAGATATTTATTTACTTAATATAAAAAAAAAGATTACGTGACTTTGAATATACGGACGACCGTTTGTCTCAACTTCAGAATATTACCGGAGAAAACACATATTTTACCGATAGAGTTAATACCAGAGGCGTGCCTAAGGTATAGCAGGAATCGAACGTGCCCTGTCCGCCACTGACACTAACTTTTGGTTGGAGTCAGACAGCCCTCAGATTGTAACAAAATGCATAAGTGAAAGCATTGTAAAGTTCTAATTTTTATGGACAATCATAATTTATAAAAATAAAAGATTAACGACCTTGACTTGTATTTTTGAGTTGATATATGGTAAAGTTATATCGAAGGTGGGCGTTAGATAGTAGGTGCAAACACACGGCTTGCCATAGGAGCTATTTTTCGTGCTGGTAAATACATAGCGTTTACACTACTATGTATTATTCATGTAACCCCATTCATGACTTTATTGTGTGAACTCCGGAGCCCTATTTAGCCTTTCACGAATCAATAACCTCTCTACAATATTTTTTGTGATATTTTGTGCTTTTTTAGTTCACGTTTAATCTATCAAAATGTGAAAATATTTATTTGTCTGCCTTGTCTGAGAGCGAGATACAAAACAGAAAACCACATTCTCTAAAAGCTAAATATATAGCACGGGTAGTATCGGTATCGCTATCTGCTGTATTCGTTCACATTGAGTTCACTGACAGTACATAACATAAAATTGTAAGCCAACAATACCAGGTGGTGGTTACCAGTTGGTTGTTTGCCATTTAAAAGATTTAATTACGTTTTTACGCTTCCAATCTTGACCTTCCCGCCCGCACTAAGCCAAGATTTTAGACCACTAATTGTCGATCAACTAGTTATAATGAGTTGGCGAGCAATTGTAACAAATTAGCGACGAGTCAATGGTTAAGAAGGGCTTTAACATCTTTCAATTATCGGGATAAATTACGCCGACATCGGTGTCATAAAAGAGTAAGCAATCTTTTCTTATCACTCAAGTATTACAAACTTTTAACTGTATATAGATATCTGGAAAATAGACAAAGGGCAATGAGGTGATCAGGGTTAGCAAGAATATGGCATGGTAAAAGGAAGAAATCGTGCCAGTGATTAAGATTAGTAAAGCCTTGGTTAATGTCATTGCTTCTTGTAATGCTTATTCACCAACAGTGAAACTTCGAGATGACTCTAACTTTACTGAGAATATTTTATCTAACAATATCCCACTGTAATCATATCAGTCTAGCACTACTATCACATTGTTCTAACACTAGTAGAAGGTCAAAGTTGATGTCCGAGGGGACATAGCAATTAATTATTCAATTAAGTATGGATTAAGTATGTAAGGCCAAATTTTATTGACACCTAACAGCCAAGCGAACTTGTTATGGGCACAGAACGTCGAGGGGAATTGACTTTGATACAAGTAAATAACATGGTGTCAATGCAAACAGATATATTTATCTACATATAGGTTTACACGTGTTACGTAACACTTCGTATTTTTTATCTTTTATAATAACATAAGACCTTGTGTTATAATAGCTGAGTGAAACAATAACGACCTATGTAGAGTGTGAGAACTATAAACAGAACATTCAAATGAGATGAACATGGTATAAATATATTCTAAAATAGACGAGCGCCCGGATCCCACTTCCACATTTTCTTTCCCCAAACGTATTGTGCTACAACCAATCCATAAATAGCTGCAGTAAATATTGCGGCATTGCATTCACACGCCGATCCATCTTTCGAAATGGCTTTCAACTTGTATTCATGACTGGGGGTAGAGTAACAAGTATTACAGTGCAATTTACTAAGTTTAGTGGGGGGAAATGCTTTTAGGATCCTAAGCAGGATTGAACTATATTCATTCAAGTTTGATAGGATATATTAATCAACGTGCATCCTCATTTGCATTATATTTGGACCTGAAGAAAGTGATTTCCGAAAATCAAGTTATAAAAAGATTTGATGACGTTCATTGACTCCAACATAATTATTAATTGGATAACGTCCTATCTTTGGTCATGCGATTTATCCGCTCCACGGCATTAAGCCTACATCACGTACATTCAGGAAATCACGCTTTCATGACAATTGGACAAATATGCAAAGCGTCTCTATATTTAGTTTTATGGATCCGATTTCATAAGTTCATTGGGGTTAGGTCGGGTTATTTTTACAATAGTCGTGAAGATTTTGTGGAAGTTTTAGTCAATGCCCGATCATGGAATAGTACATGGTATGATAGAGTTTACGCTTTAGTTGATAAATGACAATGAAATATTGAACCTACAATAAATAAGTTACTTTTTGGAATCATTATAGGCTTGAGGCCAAGGCCTTGTTTGATTTATAGAAATTTCTTATTCCTGCACAGTAACTATGGTCTATTCGAGACGCCAACATGTAGAATACGAAAGAAAAACATTTTGAAAGCAGAGTGTAATTTGAAAATTACATGCTCAACTTTAAAAAAGTGGTTCCACAGAAAATTGGAATAGGGAGGTGATCCAGTACCTATAAAAACGCTATCGCGACTATTTATTATTAGTGACCAGGACACTTAAAAAACACTGCTTTATATTTTGTCATTTTTTGATTTTGGTTAATTAATGATATAAATAGAAATACCACTGTACTGTGTAAGGCCTTGATCGACAACATGTATATGTTTCTACGTAACTTTAAGTATGTTCCGGTACTAATTTAATGGCTGTAAATTAGCAGACAACATTGCAATGTTCTGTGTTTGCCATTGCCTTATTAGGCACGGACATATTAAAAAAAAATAACCGAAAATGAGTGATATTGAAGTGATTCATAAAAACTAATTTTGCGTCACATTATGAACCAAAACCAGCGATATTAATTACTTTTTGTATTAGTTATATGTAAGTGTCAAAAAATACCTGGAAGAGTTTCATTTTTCATTTTCTATACTGGCCGTTATTGGTGATTTATCAACAACGCAGACGATGCTATTAATATCGGGCGTGTGCTGTGTTTTATTATCGTTCGGCACGTAAATTTTATATCGATACGGTAATAAATTTATTGGTTCAAAATTTTACTTTTCATGATCATTTAAAATTAAATTTATATTACAGAAATTTAACACAACGAACTGCTTAAAAATCAATTACAACATGCATTCGAATTTTGTCAAGTACTGGGTACAGAAGTACGTACCATCGACTATTTCGTCTTTATAAATCCCCTGCGATAGTATCTAAAACCTATAGGCCTATAGGAGCCAGTTCAAAAAGCTTAATAATTATTAGTGTGATTAGTTCTATACATGTGATATATGTATTGGTACAAATATGTACATGCAGTTAGTGTTCATGACACGGCACAACTGTTCACAACTACACATTCTTGCACTATCGATATTCTGAACCGAAAGGCCCCTTTGCCTCTACAGTTGAAATCGGGCCCCCTTAAAACCGTAGGCTAGCTTGTTGCATTAGTTTCGTCCCTGACGGGATGTTTATGGACCCAGGAGGTGGTAATTGTGTCTTTCTCAAGGACAGAGAGATAGCTCCGACGAGGTACGAACTAGCGAATCGGCTATGAGACAAGTTATCCATCGCTGAAGCACTATTCTACCCTTACCATCATCAATCTAATAATAGATAGCAATAAATGTGTCTTGAGCGCCATCTTACGGATCTATATTTTAGAAAAATTATCATTCAAGCATTTTTGGTATTACGCTTACAAACAGTCGACTTATTTCGCCAGAAAATAAAACTAAATGGTAATGAACCAGCAATTTTTATGGCCAACAGACAAAACTACATTACGACATGAATGTGATATATTAATATACGACAATTTGATTATTCACAGGAAATAGATATTATGAACTTTGAATATCATAGTTGGTTTGATTTTAACGAGAAATCGACGCTTACAAACATAAAGTCGAAACAGTTTATCTTTGATCAGTGAAGAAATAGTTCATTTAATTAAATAACTTGCAGAATCAAGTAAAAATGAATTCTGTAACGATTAAATTACTGTTAAAAGCAATATGTACTTTCGCTGTCTGTTGTGGATCGGCAAGAAACGACGCGGCGACAGTTAAATGTAAGTAGAATTCAAATGCGAATAGGTACAAGTTTAATGGTGGGGACGGTTTTAAGACCCAGTTTTGCTCCTGGTAAATCACATAGATATTGCTTTGAAGAGAGATAGGTAGGAGCTCTCTAAACTACTGTTAACTCTATATTAACCAGAAATTTTATAAGTGGAATCAACAGTTAACAGTAGATTTTGGATCAAACTTCAACAAGACTACGTATATATTCAGATTTTAACTCGAGGATATGGAAAAAGACTTACTATGTGATAGACACGGACTTCGATTACAAGCAGGCAGAGGCTCAATGCAAACTGCTGGAAACAAAAGTATTTTGGTTCGAGGACAGAGACGATTATCAATTCTATTCAATTTTGAATCGGTACGCATCGACACAAGATAACTATAGTAACACGACCAAGGTATGGCTGAATAAGGATGTGTTGAACGAAACTGCTACTCAGAACTATGGCCGATACAATGAATGTCAAACGGTTTTGATCTCACTCTGTGCGCGCAGTGCGTATCATTGTCCCCCCAAGATTATAACTGATAATTGCTCATCAAGCCATTATGTGGTTTGTAGCAAGCGTAAAAATGAAGGTAAGTCTGTTCTATTGCGATATTTTATCATGTGGTTCAAATATATGTTACAGTAAGGTAGGTTCTGAAAGTAGGTCTGTTATAGGTCTGTGAAACTCAGGATTTGGCAATGTCAAAATTATGATCAGCTGGCTTGGCTGGCTGTTAAATCTAAACGTCAATCGCATAAAAATGACCTTTAGAAATTTGTAATGAATCAAAATTATATTTCCGTTGGCTAAAATAAGACGATGATGATAAATAGTTGGAATTAAATTATGTAGTGCTGCCACTTTTACCGTAATCTTTTACGTGAAATAAAATAAAGAAAATATCTATTTATGTTTTGTTAATAAAAGTTTATAATTTGACAATAGAGACAACTACAACCATGTCTAAGTACACATCACCAACCAGTATTTATTCAACACTCACTACGAAAAATAAGACATCGTCCACGATACGAGTTGATACATCAACCCATGCAAGAGTGAAGCACACAACAACCTTACCAACTTCTACTACGATTAGATTTGATACATCAACCCATCCAAGAGTGAAACACACAACTACCTTACCAACTTCTACAATAGCAGTCTCAAGCCCCCTACCACTATTTACATCAACAAAAAGTGAGTTCCTTGCTTATGTTAGGTGCATACATATAAAAATCGATTTGTTTTCTGATGTTATTCAGTACTAACATAGCTATCCGGCCTTGCTATGGGCATTAGAATAGAATTTACCACTTTTGGTCAAGTGAGCTGATCAAAAATGTATATTATATTATATTACAAAATTTATTTTGTCATAGATTTCCAGACAACACCAATTCCAATCGGTGTTATGGAGCAGATCAAGAATGAGGTTTGAAACTATTACCACTGCAAAATTCATTACTCCGATTCACTTTCAATCAGATTTCATTTCTTTAAAGATGTATCAAAATTTTTCGAAAGATATTGAAGATGTCTCAGACTGGATGAAAAGTTTAACGAACTTTACCATCAACCTTCATTCACAAAACTTTCAAAGTGACGCGATAAACGAGGTCGTGACAATTATAATGAACATTACGAAGCTGCTTGACCAATTAAACTGCACAGCAACCTCCTCGGTAAAACATTTGAATAAAATTCCAGGGAATTACGGGATAGGTCGACCTATTAGTCTACAAATATTATATAGCACGAACAAGTAGACCCTACATATATATAATAGACCCGATAATATTTATAATGAGGCGTAAATAGGGGCGACCTTTTGCCCTTACGTTTGGGGTTGTGAATTACTGGGCTGCCATGCAACGTTAGGTATGTTGTGAAATGGCGACGTGGCTTTAAGACAGACGAACAGACAGACAGACAGACATTTACGTTTATGATTTAGATAAGACGCCCTTACGGTACGATTCAGATTTATGTGTGCATTTCTCTTGCAATTTTTACACCTTTGAATCTTTATGAATTACAACTCTACGATTATTACAATTTACATACGATCTGTGAGAAAACACTGCTTCTTGAAGACGAAAAATAGCCTCCTTTAATGTCAATTTGACACATTTTAGATTTCGGAAGATATATTCCGAAGTTTAATTGGAATCGGGAACGAAATACACCAGAAAGAAAATGAAGGCAGATACTTCTTATCAAAAGAAAACAAGAAAAATTTCGCTAAAGCAATCGACAAGTTTACTAAATCAATATTGCTTGAAAATGAGACCAAGCTGGAAATTGAAACACCGAGCATAAAACTGCGAGTATGAAATACAGCAATACCCCGCTTAACGATCTTTATTTCCTAGAAACAGAGCGCTAAGCGGGTTCATTATAACATTAGTGTATATGCGATAACTTCTTCAATATTCTTCAAGCCTAGGTTTATTGTTGATATAAGCATATACTTTCTTCTCGGTATGGTGGATTAATTAACTATAAAAATCTAAAGGGAACACATGCACTCCATAGAATTTGCTGAGGATGACATACTGAACATATTAAATGATATGTTAGAACTCTCTAATAGCATAAAACCACGTTATTTCCCTATTTATGAACAGCTAATGATGGACATATGTGGGTACTATAGACCAAACACAGTCAGTCAATGAGATCACAACGATCAATGAGATCCAAATGTACAAATCCGTGTTGGGGGCCCCAGCGTTAAAGAGAAAAGGGAAATGGCTACATTTCACTTAGTTTGCATTGATAAAATATATAATTATTTAATTTACGTCTCATAGATACAATATCTTAGCGATCAACATTCACGCGATGCATTGTACGAAGATAAAAGCGACCAACTTTCCATTCAAATACCAATTCGAAAGGAACGTAATTTCTCTGCCAAAGCGAGAGTCGTGTTTACAGAATTCGAAGACGATTTCTTTTTTCCGTCGGAATATATCGCAACAAAAGTAAGTTATACTTTATTGAATGTAGTAAATACAAATACAGAATTACCTTTATTATAGATAGATTAAAATGCAGGTCCCCAAAGTGAATTCGCCACCTTGGGGGCGTTGAAGGGAATTGGGGCGATTGTGTGGGTAAAGGGCATAATTCGAACCAAGTAAGCATCCCATACAATGAATAGAATTTACAAACAGAATATAGTTAAATAAAAAGTTACTAATGAATTACAGTAATACCAAAGTTTCTTCGAAGTTTCTTCACGTTCTTATGACACATGGTTACTATTTGTCTAACTCATAGGCAGTGTATTGAAATTACCAAGAGAGCTACGCAAAACTTATTACCCACATCGATACTTATGCCCTACTAAAAACAGACCAACATCCACTAAACCTCGGCGCCTCCGTAATCATCTAACAAGCGATTATTAAGTTTTTCTATCTCGTGATCTGTATCGACGTCCGTATCTTCATCTTCGTTTTGGGTTTCATTCCCGAGATCGTCGTTGTCGTTTGCTGCGAAAATCACTGCCGTTTGGGTCAAGTAATTTCGCAGTGAAACGTTGCGACGTTTATGTCTGAGGTACGCACAGATTACCAAAAATATCAACAGCATGAATAGCATTGGTATCAGCGTAGTTAAAATGATGATTTGTGCTTGATCGAGTGTATTGTCTGGCGCAGCAGTGGTTGGAAATGAATAAATATGTAAGTCTGATGTCGTAATGTGATGAAGTGACTCATCGTATATTCTTAGTTCGTCCAAGCAAAATTCTGAATGTGTCAAGTCTCCGATAGTAAAATTGTTCAGTGTTGGTCCGGACAATGTGTCGTCCATAATGTCGACTTCTTTCGAACGTGGAGTCTGTTTATATTGGTCTTCAGCAAGTTTGGTACCGTTACAATACAGGTCAAGTTGGTTTCCTTCCTTATTCCAAGCAAGGCCGATCAGTGACCAGGAATCTTGAACTTTAGTCAAAGGAATGGAGGCTTCATAATATATTTTATTGGACGTTCTCAACATAGCAACTAAGTCGTTATCGTTGCCAATCTTCACAACAACGCCGGTGGAATTTTCGCTAGCGGAAGTGTCCAATATTTTCCCCGCTACCGAAGACGTGATTCGAATCCAAAAAGTCACAATAATTCCTGAAGAGCACTTAATGGGATCACGAACACAATCTTCCTTTGTCAAATGTCTAGCAATGTTGAATTGCTTATTTGCGATACAGATAGACTGATTTACAGCTCCTGGTCTGAATAATTGAGAAATGTTCGAATGTAAAGTCGTTAGGTCTCCATCCCATCTTTCTTCGTTGTTGTATTGGTGAAATAGAGTCGTATTCGAATGAGAATCCATGGACCAAGCTACGAAGGGTGTCATTTGGTCAAGTTTAGATAAATCGTCCTTGGTACCATGGGATGCCATCGCACATCCAAAATTCCATACCAGGAGAAGAGCCAAAACATTCGAGCACCGCGTCATGTCTTAAACGTATGATGTTCTTCTATAATCTATTGACCGGTAACTACAGCGTCGACTACTTTCTGATCTTTCAAAAGGCCCACAGTTTGCTGCTCATTATCTTCGAGATTGTTAATTTATCATTAGTTGATTTCACACATATATCAGAGGTTATGTTTTCTATAATATTACTTACTTGTTGCTAGCAAAATCACGTATTCCAATCTACCATCTTGCATAGATGAAACAGTAAACACGTTAATTAAAACCGAGACCACTACCAACGCAATAACCGTTACATTAACTAACTAACTAACTAACTATAGAGCATCAACTACCTACGCACAGAAACACTAGCATCAAACACTCATAACGGTTGTCATTTTGGCAGATTACGTATTAACTTCCGCAAATAGTTAGTCAAATTAATACCGATGAATAATAGAGTGATGTATTGCAGAACAACTGCTGCTGATTTAGTAGTAAATGTGTGTTGAGTGATAGCGTGTGATTCATTGAGGATTACTATGATGCCTAAATAGGGATTGAACCATTCACAGTACACAGCACTGTACACATCATTTTGTAATGTAAAACGAAAATTGCGTAAAGGCAGAAAATTTGCAGAGGTGAAATATACACTTTTCGAAGAAATTTTGGAAGCTCACTCACTACTGTGCATTAATTAAACGATAAAATTCTGTGTTTTAAAGCACATTTTAGGATTTCAATGCCGGGTAGCATATATCACACATCTTCATTTGCATCACTACAACTTATTAATACTTTTATTAGCTTAGCTGTGAAATTCAGTGGATTGATTATATTGCATAGACCACGTTCTAAAATAACTGGATACAGTATACAGTAATCGTTAACCTGCAATCGTTCATGTTCATAATATGTCAGCGGGCCTCGTTATATCGGGGTTCTAGCGTTGAACTACTGAGAAAAGAGATCAGATTATCGCGTTTTATCCGAATTTGTGTTAAATCGGGGTGCTGTTAAATGAAGTCATATTCTATATACTTTTATTATTACATCTATCGGAGACTGTCTTATGACACAATATTTTACATGATGCAATTCGATATCTGTTTGAAAAAAAAGGGTCACAAGGTAGGCAGCATATGACGCATTATTGAGCGTTTCAGATTACATGAAGGGATAGTACAATACTGCATCTACTCTATTTCTGTAATCCGAGAATCCAATGAAAATTACGCATTTGTGAACATGTGAATTCAGTAAATCAGACATCCAGTCAAAGTACTAATCCTAATGCCTGATTAGATAAACGTATATTAAGCTATATGTGCAAGTGGCGAAATGACGTGGGACATGGGTATTTAAATGAATATGCATGAAGATCCTTAGTTTTCGAAAGTAGTTTATCATTATAGTACACACGATTACAATGTCGCAATTCTTAATTAAAAACATCCTCAAAAAAATACGTCTGCAGTCCAAACCCAGCTCCATTTTCGGGTAGGCGTAACAACAGTAGCCCTGATCACAGCACGACTTTTTATAGGTAAAATTTGGTCAGTTCCTCCCCAGCAGACTCGAATTGTCATAATTTTAGTATAAAACTGACCAATTTTATATATTTCTAATCATTCCTATATATGTATATATAAAAGCCTCATTCAAAACATCACTATACTATACACAAACTTTTATTCAGAAACATTTTAAGATAGATAATGGGGGGGGATAAATAAGTTAATCTATTTTCCTGATTGCACTTCAGTACAGGCAATTTATTTATTTATTTGTCTATCAAAGGTCCCTGCTGAAGGTGCCGCTATTTTTAGAAGCAAATATTTGAATTTAAAGATAAAAATCCAAAAATAATTTTCCCCGATCTCTTCAGATTAACTTTTTAAAAACAATTTACACATGAATTTTTGTTTTGCTTTTCAAATAGTGATACTTATTTTATATTATAAATTGCGAAACTCTATTATATCGAAATAAATGTAATACTAAGTACATTAAATAGACAATGAGAAATACTACGGCAAATTCGCAAGATAATAAAATACCAGTTGAATACTAAAAACTAAATGAAAAACTCCTTCTAGAAAACACGTCGTACATAAAAAAAGGTTCTGAAACTAAAATGAAAATACACAACATATATACCTAATTTAAACACGGTTTACGAATTTCAATTGTCATGGTTTTAATTTCGAATGAATTTATTGCTCTCTCCAGCATCACTATCAACTCCACCGTCGCTTTCCACTATTCCATCAACAGCGCCTTCGTCCTTATTACCTGAAGTATAAGTTACTGGCTGCATTGCTTCACTGATATCAACATTTTTCTTCCTTCTGCGAGCACAACATAGCCAGAGGAAGCAGGCTAGACAAAGAAGAAGGACCGCAAGAGGGAGAAGACTTGCAAGCAAAATATAAGATATTGACAATCCAGAAGGGTTTATCGTAACGGTTGTAGTGTGCATTGATGTAGTAGGTGCTGTACTTGAGACGATGCTATGGGTTGTATTTGGTTCCATGCTAGAGAGAGGAGTTTGTGCAGCTGTAGTGGTTGGTGCCGCTGTAATTTCCTGGGTACTGCTAGCAATAGTGGTCATTTCAGCAGTGGTCATCTCGGCAGTGGTCATCTCGGCAGTAGTGGTGCTAACTTGTCGGTCAAACATATAACGAGCTTGATCAGGTTGCAGGACTTTGTAAAATATGTAGAAGTCGTCCAGTGAAAATCGCGGTCCTATCGAGCTACCAACCACCATATCAGTTAGAATAGCGGCTCTAACTTGCGCAGTGGCTGTAGAAGGAGCAAGAACGTATTGATCGTTAGACAATGCGGTCCCGTTGATGTAAACTCGAAGTTCGTTACTAGCCTTTTCCCAAACGATCCCAATATGCGACCAGATTCCCAAAACGTAATTATAACTGATCAATGCCTCTGCCACTTTCCCGTTTTCCTGTCGCAGATAAACGATCAAATTTTGATCGTTGTCCAACCTTCCGAAATAGACACCTGGTAGAGTTCGGGTTGTGGTTGTACTTCTGAAGATTACTTGTGAGGTTTTATAGTTCCACGCATGGACTTTTACCCAAAACGTAAAAGATAGGCCTTCACCGCACACCTCGATCTTTTTGACGCAGTCAGAATTTCGGATATTCTCAATGATGTCAAATTGGCCAACATCAACGTAAAGAGCTTTCCCTACTACCCCGTTCACGAAGTAAGTGTTTTGTTGAAGTGCCTGATACTTCGATTGGAACCTGGTTTCGACGCGGTTCAACGGAATCAGTGCCGTGGCGGTATAATTGTCCATGGACCACGCCACATATGGCACGGGGAAGGTAAACGCCACAGCAGCGCCGATCATCGAGGCCATTAGCATCGTTAGGAAGAGCGGAGAATGCGACTGCATTATTCTATACTGCTCACTTTACACCAAATAATTTCCTCTTCAAGAATTCTAATATATAATCTTCAAGATTGTATGCAGGTCTTGTAGGTTACTCACGCAGTGGATACCAATAGAGTTCCAATGCAGCTTTTATATACCCAGCAGGAATGACTGATTTTTCTGCATATTCTTTTGCACAATGCGTCATAAGAACGTCACGAGGAATGTGGTGTTGTTATTATGTCACACGACATTGTCCATATCTCCCACATGCGCATGATATTCAGTCAAATCGATATTTCGTCATACATTACATCCAAAAAAAAATTGCATTAAATATATTAGATGCAAGTCCTCGGCTCGAGCTGAATTTTGCAAGAAATCTAGAAACTAGCAATACCAGAGATTCACAGACAAAGACTGAGAGGTTTACTTAATCGGAAAATGTACTTACAGCCAAATGATAATTACAGCACAATTAGACGCATAGTTTTTCCAAACTTCTAGCACTGGTATTACCTTTATAGTAAATTTATAAATTCCTTATCGGATCGACGTCAGTGTGCTCTTTAGAATTGCAGCATAGCTGCCCCAAATGCAAATGTACCAAGATAGTTTTAATTATAATTTTTCGCTTTTTATTTGTTATATTTGCATTAGATTATGAAATAATTAGAAATAATTATTGTATCATGTGTTGGCGAGCATATAGAGTCATCAGTGATCATTTAGTTTCAAAACAAGTAGGTATATATGAAATGAGTAGTTCTTATAAGTGGAATAAACTATATTGACTAATTTATATTAAGCATGATAATATAATGTGGGTAACAGTTCAGTCAGTGAGACGTAGGCAAAGAGTAGTGACATCACAGTTACGATACAGTAATGTATTCTACGACGTGTGGTACAGTCGGTAATATTCCAGTGCAATCCAGTTTTTCATACACTTCCTACGTCGAAGGAAAATGACACTAGCGTCAAAGATCGTATTTTATGTCGGTTTATCTAACATTTAGTTCAATTTCCCCAATCATGGCTGCTATTAATATACAGTAAAATAGTTGAAACCTAGGTTTTCGTCAGGTTTTCGTCACTGGGAGCATGTGAGAGAATAAACATGACGAAAGGCAAGGCAGTAATTCCCAGGGGCCATAATCCTTAATATTTACCACTCACTATTACATATTATTAGGAAGCAAAGAAAAATGAAGTACCACAAAAACTTTACTACTATAACATAAAAAAGAACTGTCTTCAGACACTCACAGCCACACGTAGCACGGTACGCAAAACGGGCGCCAACTATTAGGAAAATGTGACCAGCAGAGACAAACAATGAAATTAAGACCAATACCAAACCTTATGCACACGGTACTGTGTACAAAAATTTGAAATTTTACTTTTTTTTCAATTCAGGTTATTAGCGCAAGCCTACTTGACACAGACACTGTTGTGGAACATCAATTAAAGAATCCAATCACATATTCAACTCCTCTTCCTCGTGTGAACTCGGATAAGGTGAATACAGTACATTGTATGAGCATTGTTTTGTCTTACCACACTTACTGATTCACGTAACACTTAAGTATATATCATCGTAATGCACGTGATATCATTACCTTCTTCCTCTTTAAAGAAATAAGCTGTCTATAAATAATATTTATATATTTATGTCTGGCAAAAGAGGGGGCTTTCAAAATACAATCAAATTCAATACAATGTTATTTCTGTAGTTATACAATGTGTGACTGACCATTTCTCTCTCTAGGACTATATTTATGGATATATATATATACGGGCGCTCAACTTACTAACATTATCACGGAATATATGTTCATCAGATACCTATATGTACAGTATGTATCTATATAGAGTAGGTCCTGAATACTAAATGTCATACAACCTCTCTACACACTGTTACAGCATTTAATTGTCCTCTTGTATTGTGACTAAACGAAATCTCACTAAATCTCTATTACCGAACTATAGATGTCTAATACGTAGAAGATATTTAGAATCCAGTACTCACAGTTGATTCCGATGTCGTGATCCGTTTTTTCCTTTCCATTCTATTTCGAAGGAATTCCGCTTCTATCGCTGTGCTTTCTGGGATGTGGATGAAGGCAACTGGTCCATGCAGGGATGTCACGTGATAAGAATGTCCGAACCCATATTGTGCGCCTGCAATCACATGACAAATTTTGCGATAATTGTTGTGAGTAGTAGTGACTGGAAATATTTTGTTTTTGATGTTGGATAACTGTTATTTAATTTTTTGTGCATGTACCCAGAGGATCCATTACCTACCAACAAACTATGGATTGGACATATTGGGAAAAATTGGATGCAGTTTGTCGGCACTCGGATTCTTCCTTACAGCTATATGTTATTTAGTTTTCAAGTAAGAATCTTATTATATATCCTTTTATAATTGCTTTCGTTCATCTCAAATATTTATATATTGGACACAGTACAGGGGTAGGGTAGGACTTAGGTCACTGGTCAGTGACTTAATGCCAACCGGTATCCGGGGGCCCACTGAAAAACTAATTATAACAATAATATCATGTAATAATCGATAACATTTGGCCATTGCAAAGTAATCACAGTAATCTGTCTACCTATTCATATTGATTATTATTGAAACATGCAAATATTTCTATGAATTTAGGCCTAGGGCCAGTAGTAGGGAAATCCAGTCCTGCTTTTTCAACAGGGGTGGGCGGCTCTGCTTGTATTATTTAAAATTGAATATGGAATAAACTTTTTTTTTAGGGAACTACGCAATTCAAAGCCTGGTATGATTCACGTACATCTCTGCTCCTGTCTAGTCTATTTATCGCATACATCGTGTTTCTATTTGGAGCGGACAAAATTCACAATCGTGATGTTTGTATTGGCGTAGCAGCGACGATGCATTACTTCTTTTTAGCTTCCTGGTTCTGGATGTTGGTGGAAGGTTTTGCAATGTACAAGTAAGGGAAATTTAGTCCGCTTTTGATCAACTTTGGGGAACTAATCACTTCAAAGACGGAGAAAATACTGTTATTATTTTTACTGCTATTAGGACGCTGGTTAAAAAACTTCGATTTCTCGGCGAAACATATCTCATAAAATCAGCATTTGTCGCCTATATATTCCCCGCGTGCATAGTCTGTATGAGCATAGGTGTGACTCTGGGATGGGTTGATGGAATGAATACGGACAATCAGTGGCTTTCAGATCCAGGTAATAAACGACATCATGAAAGTGGCCGATTTGTAATCAACACAAAAAAAATTACGATTATGAGCCATAAGTTAGATGTTAATTCTTATTAAACTATGAACAGATAACTTGGCAGTTGTTCAATCTGCCTACCTCCACGATAAGATGTGTTGGATTCACAGCAACGCACTGATATTTGGATTTCTCTCTGTGATAGGAATTTTATTCTTATTCAATTGTTCATTGTGTGTCATGGTTATGAGATCTATTACATGGGGAAGGAAAGAGGTGAGTCAATGCCGAAATACACCTCGCTTAGTCGTATTGCTTGGGGCTCCAGGCGAAATACTACTTGTAGATAATAAGACTTATAACATCTTACAATTCCGACTTAAATATTACAACCAGAGGAACAATATCTCTTAAGAGAACTTTTTTGTACGGTAATATTTTCGTTCATTTGCCAGGTGAAATCAACATTGCAAAGGGCTTCAGCAAGAGAATATTTCATCAAATTTGTCGCTGTCGCCACTTTGCTAGGCGCGACTTGGGTTTTTGCCCTTCCTTTGCTATTTTACACTAATGATGAAAAGATGACGACAATATTCAGCTACATATTCTCCATATTCAATATATTACAGGTAAAGTATATTTATATCCAGTAGAGTAATGGCTGGGAATCATTAATCTATTAATTAAGGTCAGCTCCTTAGTAAACAGCATACAGATAGACTTAGTATTGCTTCCATTGCTGAATAATTATGATTTAAAATGAATGGATTCAATAGAGTTTTTCGTAACATATTTGTTATCTACCAAGGAGGTTGATTTTTTATTCAGCTGTCCAAGTCCACCAGGTATTTCCTAATATATTTAAATGATTTCAGGGAGTCATCATATTTTTCCTGTTTTGCGTACGGAACGAACGAACTCGCAAAGTATGGTTGGAGCCGTTGTCTAAGCGATTTTCTAGACGATCGCTCTCACAGATTAAAGTACAGACTTGATACCTTCATATAACAATTCAATATTACCCAGATATATGTTGATAACTACAGAAAATATTGCAAACACCACGGAAAACATTTTCAAGGATACCAAGTTACGACCGCTCCTCACACCTACGAACTTAAGATAGCGCTTCTATTAGACCTTTACGAATTTTTAAAGCTAAAGCTAAAAATGATATTTGATAACTTTTCATCCTCCCATGGACTCTATTGCCAGTCGGCGACATTAAAACAATATCTAAAGACATTTTCGAGATCGTTGGAACGTATTCCGGTCGGTAAGTTAGGAGTTCGTTTAACAACTAATTTGCTTAACGACCAGGGTGCTCGAACAGAGCCTGGTCGTGAAGTGAGAAATACCTTATTATGGTACAACAGTACCCACAACAATCTCTTAGTTTTATCAGCTAACAAAGAACTAATCAAAGGTATTTTAATTAAATTATTATTTAATTTCTGGGAGCAGAATCTCTTCCTTCTTTTGTGTATGTAACAATTGTAAGGATAAAGAATGAGGTCAGCGATATCGTTGAACACATTGAAACGTTGATTAGAAATCCGTATTTAATTAATACGTACGACGAGTGTTTGAAAATATAGCAAAAAGCACACCGAGCACAATTCCATTTAATTACAATATAACTTCATATTATTCATTCGCCTGACTAGCCTATTGTCCCGTATTTTTACTCTATGTCATAACTCTATTGTTGCTGAATATGCTACGCTATTGTTGCCATATCTTGGATATGAAATAAAATACACAAGGACTTAGAAATGACGAAGTTGGAAAATGTGGCTCAACTAAAATCGTGACAATAGGTAAAGTAGATTAGATTAAAGGAAGGATTATTCCCGGGGGCTAAATCAAGGCTTGCGAAGGTCGTGAAAATTATAATATAATGGAAGGGCCCGCCGTCCCCTGTCTGCTAAATCAAGATATTGATCCGAGATACCACTAAGTCAATGTATACAAAGTCTTGGAATGGTTCGAATATAAACTGGATTGTTGTGCAATGAATGTGCTTGGTTACAGTTACCATTCACCGTCTAGTTAGCTTTGCTTATAACCGTTGGAAGATGTTTACAGGTCTACGAGCGGATAACCAAGCGATGCTGTTTAGTAAATATAACTAGACTATTGAGAGAATCGATTCCTAAAGAGTATTAGGTATTGTCGACGAGCACTCCATAATTAACTGAGTACCTATCAAATTACAATTCGAGTAGGAAATCGTACGTTAATAGAAATTCACAATACCCATTCAACTAGTCACGATTACTATTACATACAGTACTAGCTATGATACGACACAGGCTAGAAAAGACGTTATAAATTCAGCTATCCTGTTTACTGGTCGAATATGAGCTGCCCATGTGTGACAGGGAACGTATTTGCCAAGTTTGAAACATGATTCGTTTAGAATTATAAGGTGTGTCCTGAAGATTCATGTTTATTCGAACAGTAAATACAATAATATTGGCTTTGACGCTCGCAACACTTACTTGACTTTAAGCTGCACTGTTTGAATTGAGTTTAATTTTTAACAGAGCCAATCAAATTCAGGGTATTTTCAGCATCAGCTTTGCTTCAGAATGTAAAGTCAGGTCGTAAAGTTTAACTATATACAGAATATGAAGAACTAAAAATCAGTTGTCAAAGCTAGCTGCTCGTTCAATTAGATTGATATCGCATGTTAATTACATTGACGAATAGTTGAGTGCCACGTACAGGCAACTTGAATACACTTATGAGTTTCAAAGGATGTATAAATCAATTAGATCCATTTTATGTGCTGTGTCGAGTAGAACTGACGAACTGTGGTATACTCGTTTACCCAGTGGCGTACCTGAGGTATGGCATATATGGTACACCTGCCCTTGGCACCATTGACACCAAGTTTTTTATGTTGAAATCAGACAAGTCCTCAGATTGTAGAAAGAATGCCCTATTTTCCGTAGGAACGTCACCTGGGTTCACCTTAAGTAAACCCGAGGTCACCGTAAAACTTATCCCCATTTAATAGAAAATAACTCGAATTAAGCACGGTGTATACAAAGCCAGAATGGAATTTACAATGGAGGACTTAGACAAATACTTGAAAGAACGTGCCAAATCTCAATAGGCTCGAGACTGCCGGAGCTTTAGGTAATGGGCTCAGTTGTATTGACGACTTGAAAATGTAAATATTGTATTGAGAATGTATTTGCAAACAATTCGACAGTGTGCCTTACTAAATAAACATTTACTTCATATCAGAAGCAAAAGTAATAATCGACCATAGTAAACTATATATAGAATCGATTATAGCACATACATTAGTGTGATGATTATATCGAGATTCGCAGCTTGGTAATTCCTAACAGATTGTAGAAATGAAAGGGTAGGAAATAACTTAGCCTTTTATTCTGCATCTCATTTGAGTTCAAGGTCTCAAAATTCTCCTTAGTACTGCAAGTATTATACCGTTTCAGTAACTATAGAAATATACTGAGGCGCAAAAGATATTTAAAATCCAAGGCAATTATTCGCCTTCCAGCTACGCTACTTCACAATCGTAACTAGTAAGCTTAGCTCTAACTGCGCAGCTGGAAAGCCTAAGTCTACAGCGAAGCCTTTATTGATACAGTGTTAGAAAAATGTATCTAACAGAATTTTATTGTCATGTTGTTTACTTTGCAGTAGAAACCTACAAAACATCGTCGTCATCTAAGGTGTGTTCTTAAATATTCTGATTGGATTCGCATTAAGTCTCCCAGTATGTGAGGACGATGTAGCACAGCACATAATATGAACCCAGCGGGAAATTCGAGCCCTATCGAAGAAAAATTGGACGGTTTAAATATTGTGACCGAAATTCTACGGGATTTATTAGACTCGGATAAATCGACAACAAGTTCTTCATCGAGCAGAAGCGAAACTGACGAAGGTATCGTGATTTCCATTGTAGTAAATCCTATATGTAATATCTCATGAGTAGAGGAGAAAGTTTGTTTGCTGTGAAATCCAAACAGTTGGAAATAAACGGTATTAAATGTCGTACAACAATAAATTCAAGCCTCAGAGCGAATCAAATCCGGTCAGATAGAGATTTTTGTACTTCGTAGCAGCTATCTCTTATCAGGTGTTGTTCTAGGTTGTTTGATTTAACATTACTCATTTGTATTACAGGAGATAACATCCAATTAGGGTCTATTGTCAATATCGTTTACACTGAACTATCAACGGATATAGTTAGAGCTGCATCAATACCCATTCTACATCACAACTACAGTTATTCTTCACCAAGGTGTTCCACACCCAAAAGTACGTAGTTTTTATCGGTACAGTGCTTTGATAGAACCACCCAATACTACTCAAACGGTTTTTTTAATTAGCCGAATTAGCTCAACTTTTTAATCAGATTAAATCAGCCACAACTCAACAATATTTGTTTTCTTTACCATATAGTTCAACTAGGATCAGAGATTTTACCGGTTCTAACAAGTTACGAGTCAGAAGAGGAAGGGTTTTCAACTTCTCTAAATGACAGTGCAACAGATAGTAAAACTCACAAAGAAGAAGAAGATAATTCTCCACGTTGTCCAGGTCAAAACGAACACCAGCACCAAGTAAAATATCAGTACAACAGCATCAACTGGTTGGAAGATATAAATCTTACTCGTAACGGATTGTGTGATGAAGATAGCGGACTATATTCAGCCGAAATAGAAAGTAACGGAACAGGAAAGACATTATCTATTTCCGAAGCATTTCAGGTTAATGACGACCTTAAGTTTATACTTAATCCTCATATTTGCATTTAAGTCTTGCACGAGTTAATTTGTATTTTTTCAAATAGGACACTCAACATGATGTTGCAGAAGAATACTCCGACTGCATATTAGCTGCCGATAAATTTAATACATCTGTCAAAATGGAACAAAATATGGAGAGTTTCGAGGATTTACTGGAAGAAAGTCGACATAGCCCACAATTGTCCTCTACAAGCACTCTTTCGCAAATGATTGAGACGGCAACAAATGCTATCATTGACGAATCCATAAGTCAAGTCATGGTACTGAATATGACAACTCCGGATGTATCTTTCACGTCTGAAGGCTCCGAAGATTTTACACAAGCACACGATAAGGATACTGGCTTCGAGAATCTGAACATAGGTCATCCGGAGGATCACCCAGATGCGAAGATACCTTCGAAACTCTGCACACAGCAGGAATACATTGACAAGGATGAAACTCAGCTGGAGAGGATTGAAATAGAAAAGAGATTATTCCATTTGAGTCAGTTCCTGGCTAAAAGCGTCATAGACGAAACTATTGAAGAAATAGGAAGGGATACTGATATAGATTCCGCAGAATCCTCCGATAGTGAAGAAGAGGAGAAAGAGCAAATAACGGCAAGAAGAACCTCAATAAACGATAGCACTAATCCTGCGGAAAAGAACTTCGCTGACGAGAGGAAAGAAGAGGAGGAAGAAGAGGAATGCAAAACAGGTTCTGCGATTTTTGGAAGTGTGGATTCCCCGCAAACTCTTTCAGATTCTGACGATGAGATGGAAGCAAAATCTGCAAGCTCTGGTTCAGATTTATCAGCTGAATTACATCAAGAAAATAAAGACATAGAGGAACATCCTAGCTCTTATGAGGGAGATATATCATCGCAATCACAGGAAGATCAGGTGGAAACATCCAATTACGATGATGATATTCCACAAGATGTAGCGGATCTTTCACCGGGAGATCATAAAGCTTCCCCGGAAGTTCCTTTGAATAAGGGTATTCTGGATCGCAATCTATCTTCGTCCACCACAGGAGATGATGAAGTCCGGGCTAGAAAAGGATTCGATAGCTCCTCTAAAGTGCCTTTATGTAGTCAAGTGATGTCAAGTGAAATCTCCCATAATCGAAGCGACGGAGAAATAAACATTTGTGAGGAAGACACAGACAGCACAAATAATGCTGATACACTCAGTACGCTCTCATCAGTTAATAATGAGAATGTGGATGGTGATATCTCTGAGATCAATCGAGAATATGAGGTGAAAACTATCAATGAGGATGAAGCTTACAGCCTAACTGGATTATCAGGTTCGTCCAAAATATATAAATAGATAAAAAATCATCGAATTCGCGAATTGCGAATTGAATTACAATAACACTAATTGTAATTTTGCAGTGAATCAATCGAGTACAAATCAACAAGCAATACAGTCAGATGATGGAGTGGAAGCAAGTGAACCAAAAGCACTGATTCTTATAGATGACGAAGTGGCTTTTTCTGTACCGTATACAACACCAGATGAAGATTCCGAGACCGAATATGGAACTATACATTCGGGGGCAGAATTTGTATCAAGATACATATTGGCAATAGAAGAAAACATTGAACAACCTTTAACAAAACCTGGAGAAACTACAGTAAAGGGCAGTAATACGACACAAGATGAGGTCGACATCCCATCATCCACAGAATATGACTGTGAGTACGAAAGACTTCTGACAAAGGAACCAATATTGATAAAGGATTCGTTTGATTATAAACAGAGAGAAAGCGCTCTGCATTCCTACTTGGTATCCAAAGTTATATACCAGGAAGAGGAGGATAGCAAGGAATCAATGATCCAAGCCGACTCGAAAGATTGGGAAGATGTTACCGTGAGTATACAACCCAAAGAGAGCGACAATTTAATTACTGGTGGACTAGAAGATGTGCTGGATGAAGAAAAGCAGAAGGTCCACGGAGTTCCTGAAAACGTATCACATACTGATCTAGCTTTCAATAGAAAGTGTGAATATATGGTAGATTTGAAATCTCCGATAGGATTAGATGAATCGAAGAATCTCCTAACTATAGGACAAGAATACAGAACACAGAAATTATCAGGAACGGACCAGATACCTACTGTTGCAGAGGAAAAAGAAGAATGTCCTGGAGATACCTCACACTACACAGCAGCAGTCCGAAGAGATTCATATATACAAGATAAACCAGTCAGTGAAAAGTCATCAATCATTGATGATTGGATATCTACTAAGAGTGAAGACACCTTCATCAAAACGAGTATTCCTGAGAAAGTTGATAGATGGTATCTTCCAGAATTTGCAACAAGTAGCTCTTGCAAAACTTCCAATTTCATATCTCAGCCGTTCACAACACGGCATTATGAAACTGCAACAAAATCAGCGGTACCCTTGATGGAGATGACGAAATTAATACAAGGTGTTAAGGTTTCCAGAGACATAGATGAAGACAGTCTTCATAACCACTCTGTGAATGAGTCATCAGACCAGTCCAACAATGAGGGCTCATTGAATAGTGGTGAGGTTGGACAG
Source organism: Halocynthia aurantium (assembly GCA_013436065.1). Lineage (NCBI taxonomy): Eukaryota > Metazoa > Chordata > Ascidiacea > Stolidobranchia > Pyuridae > Halocynthia > Halocynthia aurantium. Next base: position 40,705 of record QXVX01006627.1, read on the forward strand.
ATCACCACACTGGCCAGCATACCGTCAATTAAAATCACAGAACCAATATACAGCGATGATATTGATCCCAGAGACATTGGTGACTTTTATGGTGAGATCCCCAATGAAAGTATGACGGAAAGCTTTCATTACTCTCCTTTGTTAAGTAGTCCACGTAAGATATCTACAAGTGAGAGGCAAATGCATACAAAGCTTCCCAAGCAATTGGTGCAAGACCCAATTATACCATCTAGGACGAACCCATTACATGGAGGCAGTAATATGTCAAGAGACTCATTCTACGAAGCGATTCTCAACGAAAGCATAGAAGATGGTTTCGATTATTACTTTCCAAAGAGAAGTTCAACTCCACAGAAAAAGTCCACACAATTCTCATATTCAGATCAAAATGGAGGAACACAAATCAAAAAAGGGTATTCAGTGAGTAGAAGTTTGGTTAGACCAAGATTCGATCTTGATTCGTCAAGAGAATCGTCGTTACGGGATGTGGACAACAGCATTGCAAAATGTAGCTCGATTACTTCCTCCTACCAACGTCCCCAATTTTCTCACATGGTAAGTAAAACCCTTACTGCAGTTAACATCTATCCATGTGCTTTAACAGAATAACTCAAATTTCGGAATGAATTTCCATTGTATATCTCTAACAATATGTATACGAATTTTAGAAACAACGCACTGTATCACTGTGTAAAATGACTCAAGGAATGGCTGAAACCTTGGCAGCTGTACGTGACAATCTAAGACTGAGTCAAAAGGATATCAAAAACATTGGAGAAGATTTTACTAGAACAGAGTCGCGAGTTAAAAGACTTTTCGAAGAACATCCATCCACACAAAGAAAGTACCAGGTATTATCATTTACTATCTTTTTACGCTTAAAACCATCTGAATTAAGTTTTAAATTAGAATTTAATATGCTGTGACGCTCGATTTACCGAATTTCGAATTTAAAAAGCAGTACAAATAATACTGTATATAAGACTTATACAATACTGTTATTTATAAACTTATGCTGATTTAATGTATTTTTATAACGACGATATACACACAAAATAATCTATATATATAAAGTTATTATGCTACATGGGATTTTCCCAGTAACGGATAAGGTACCCCCGCCCAATTAGTTTTCTACATGGCCGTTTCACTTTATATGCAACTCGAGTACAAGACAAATGAGGAATAATCTTCCCCTTAGACGTTCCACACAGTTGAGTCACCTGTCATATATTTGCTATCGTCATTCAATTAGGATAATATTATAGTTCTTACAATAGTCGGCCGGGAATAATTGGGTTTCGATGCCCGCCGTCATATTACAATGGCTGCATAACAATAGAATGACAAAAGAACCATATTTCATCGCTTATTGCGAACAAATAATATGATACGAAGGCCATATGAAGGACGTACATTAACAATGAGCTTTGGATTTTTGTAAAGGCAATAATATACTTTGCGGTATTCGACAAATATTGTTAGACAACCTTTAAAGAGAAAGACGTTAAAACCAGGACGTGATTTATGTATCGAAAGTCGTATATGCCTAACTAAGTGCAATTTAGTCAATAAATAGCCAGAGCTTGCTTGGAATTTCCGTATTGCCATGTTAATCCGTGATACGTAACATTCGTGTTAAGTCGCACTTCCTATTTTGACTTGTTGATACAAAACTAAAGTTCTAGATTCGAAATTTTAATGGAAGATGAGGCTACAATGGTCAGGGAGCTTTCGAGATTACAGGGATATATGCACAAGATTTCCTCCGTGTAGAAGTCGAACCTCTGTTTAAATAAGTTAGGTAGAATAAAGTACGATATACACACCAATAAATACACTTTGTAAATATATCACAGAACAGTTAGTAGAGTACCTTTGGTGCTAATAGGAATAAGAAAGATGTTTCGACCCAGATATACGGTAAGTAGAATTACGGATAATGGGGAAAAGGAAATAGATGGCTGGACGAATCTAATTTCCGTATATACTTTACTACCGCGATGGTTTTTGCTAATTTCAATTTATATCATCCTAACTAAGGAGATAAATCTGAAAATAGAGTACTTTGACTTGCGTTGAAGGAAAATACAGATAAGTCGACGCCCTTATGGAATTTTGGAAAGTCCATTAAGTTCCATACCCATTCCCCATACGCTGAATGTGTATTGAAATATTTCTTTTTGCTACAGGGAAGCGGCATTGCTGCATCGCACTGGTTTTCTACTGAAACAGGCTACAAACCAAAAGAAAGAGAATGCAGGACAAGAGGTGGGTTGTACAATACATAATGACATTGCTATCTTTTACTGTTATTATTATTAAACGCTGGGGACACTATAGAGCAACTAATGCAATATATTAACAATATTCGGTAAAGAAAATTTTACATAGCTCTAGAAGAGTACAATTAAAAGTAGCTCAACAACACTTCCCATATTTTTACTATATTTCTTCGCAACCATCACTACTAGACAACTTACGTCACACATTTTTACTAGAGTTCACTAGTAAAATCATATGGATAACGTATCAAATTTTCAAGTCATACTATGCACTTATAATTCGAATTCGGAATATGGGCTTCGACTTGTAGCACTAGTGCCATATATACACGAGTAAGTAGAGTATACAAGGTCGCATGAAGCCTATTTTTAACAATAGGCGGTCATCAACATTCACCAGTAAAATTAGTCATTCATCAATTCACGGTTGAATGATAAGAGCAAGCTGGTTACATAAGGAATGCTTTGTTAGTGGAAGTTTTTAGTTTGAAATAGAATGTGCTCCTGTAAAGTGACGATGAACACTCAGGAATTTATCGATTTTTTAAAACGAGGAGTGATAACTTTTGAATAAGTAGAAGCCTGAATATTTAAACATAACGACAAAGTTTACGTATTTTCTGAGACTGCGGTTAGAGCTATAGAAACATTTCCATAGTAGCAAGAGTAGCAAGTTGTACGGGCCCCCCACATTCAACATTTGCAACATGCCCCATATTTGCTTAATCCATCCCCTGGCTAGGACACGCTTATTTTTGTGTGATACAATAATATTTCCCGGAGATCTGAGACTCTAATTTATATAACAGCAACAAATAAACGTTAATACAAAACAGATCTTTTTATCCTTTGGCCTTTGTGCTACGATTGTGGTAACACAGCAACTATTATTCGATGTAGTTTGAACAATCATTGAAGGATATCTAAGTCAGAATAGGGCGGTGAAATTGTATGCGCTGTTTTTGTTTGGTCTGTTTATTATTTTTCGTTACAAGAGAGCTAGCCTGACTTTTGTTTGTAACACAAAAACTAGACAGGGCACGCCTCCATACAGTAGTATAGGAGAACCCGGCATATTACTCTCCCGTATTCCGTTAGTACATGTTATTTTATTCTGCCGGCTGATACGAGTACTCAATTGACTGTGTTGACTTTACCGAGAGTAGATTATACTTTAAAGATGGATTAGAATCGAACTCAAAGGCTGGATCAACAATTAAAAGTGTAAAATAAATAATACGATTGTTGAATTTCACAATAAGTGGGCTTTTTACTCGCCGTATTCGAGTAACGGTTCATATTTGAAACGGAAAGTCGCTGAGATTCAAGTTTGGCTTGGCAAAAGAGTTGGTTGGTTTGATCAGAGTGTTCATATTCTCTAGGATGCGATTTTCGAAGCGCTGAATTAAGGTGAGCTATAATATAATTAACTTGACATAATTTTCAGTTATATTGTCATGTATCAAGTTGTTAGTAATGTAACTATTTGATATTCGACAATGTTGCTAGTAGATAATGATGGAAGAGTATTTATTTACTCAAAGTGGAACCAAAGACTCGTATAAATATTTATCGAGGTCAACAGACTGATATAAAACAGAAAAAATATCCTTGTAGGGGACTAATATAGACGAAGGAACCCTAATAACACTCTCTATGTGATTGCTAGAGATATATACGAGATCTATCAATTCTTGCAGAAAGGGTTTCAAAGACAGTGGTTGTCAAAGATTTTTAGGCCGTTGCAGATTTTGCAAAGAAAATAGAAAATTTTTTGCATTCAAGTTTCATTTAACTAATGAAAATGCTAGCCTCAAGCTTAGACGCTATCTAGCAAATTATTTATATTACAATGAGTTTAGGTACACTGGTGGTCTAACTCTAAGGCATAGATATTTAATGCCCATTTGGAATGGAAACAATTTAATCTTAGTTTGGTAATCTTGGTCTTTCGAGGATAAAAATAAATAGTATATTCGTAGTTTAGGGTCTTTTATGAGAAGGATTTAGCTATAATATTTCGTGAAACTTAGGAAACTGCAAAATATATTTTGAGATAATTCCTTATCCGGGTCAGGCTTTTTTGTACTGAGAGCGAAAGGGGTTGGAACCTTATATTTAAGACCCTCAGTGAGGGACGAAGAAATCAAATATTAACCTTAGGAAGAAAGACGTGTCCAAACAACCATTTCATATTACTTCAGAATGCCTCTAAAATGAACAAATTACAAATATTTCTTGGGGAGGCCCCCAAACTCTTATGACACAATTTTAAGGAATATAGGATAGTGGAAGTCATTGTAAGTCCTTGTAGTTATAGCAACAACGCTAGTCCATTCCTAAAATTCTTACAATTCTCATCCAAGGACATTTCATTCATTGTCATAACCGCATGAACATATTGTAAATCATTCTCTATGTTCGATTCTATATATCAATCAAAACTACACCGTTCGTATTATTCTATCCACAAAGATTATACTACGTTGTCTATTGTACGGTAATTCTTAATTCAGTTAATTAAATGAATAGCAATACTACGGACTGGACATGAATAGATTTGGGGTATAGAAACCGGCTTGAAATTTAAGACGAAATATTGAAAGCGTTGAAGCGAGTACACTTAATTAACAACAATTGTTTGCGGCATGGCACCAAAGCATGGAATTCGATTTTGTATCAGATCAGTTCGAACGCTTTAGTGATCACTGCTTTAGTATTATTTACCCTACAGTACCCTAGATAAATTGAAAACATATTTATGTGTCGGCAGTATAGCTGAGTGGATAATGGATACGCAAACATTGTGTCTAACAGTTCGTGTTTACGGAGGTATAAACAGTCAAAAGGTAGAGTGTTGTACATACACCAGTTAAAAGGGTTACACAGCGTATTTCATATACTCAGAACTACTTATTAGATCTTTCGTAAGGTATAATACACAAAAGAATCCATTTACTGGAGAGATGAGATGTTGAAATAATGAAATGATGAGTATTGAAGCTTTTTAGAGAGTTACACTTACATAATACAATTAATTGTATATCGTTCAACTTTTTTAATCTATAAAGTCGCGCTTAGGTATTCGTAGGAGACCAGAAAACCAATGTCTGTTCAAAATTGATAACGAACCAGTATGTAATATATATATATATAATGTTGAACCTTGACCCCTGTCAAAATATTTTTACGTTTCACTTTAAGTTACCTAAAGTATCAGAACTTGTCATTTCAGCCAACTGCTGGTCTAACCAAACCTGGTCATCTACTATGTCTGGTATAAGAATTGTACAAAGTACGTAGTGCAGATAGCGGTATACATTATTGTTCATACAAATACGACATATTTTAATATTATATTTACATTGTGTAAGATATTAGATTTATCGTAGCTCCAGGAAGTCACTCGGCCATTTTCCTTATCATTTACAAGTTTACCAAACCTTTCCATCATCATTCTGAAACGCTATAAAATATGCTCGAGTAATTTTTACGAGTTTATCCTTATATTCTTTCTATTAGTTCTCGCCTTTCCCTTCTTTCACGCTGTTATGGCCCAATTACATTTAGGTCACCTTTTATGACTCCTATTATTCGAAGACGACAAATGATTGTTCTACGATTTGTTTAACCAATGACGAAAGACTCTATGTCGTCAAAAGAAAGTTTACCTAATTGGAAAGCCGGCGTACGCGCAACCTCCCAATATTATTTGAAATAGCGTCTGACAACATTTTACATATTACTAAGACAAGATATTACACAAAAGCAAACAGAAGATAGCATAAGAATTTACCTCGGTAACCAGCAGAGAGGAGACGATGAACGAACTCTTCAAACAATGTAATGCACGCTCAGTTCAAATATTGCCGGCTTGAGTCAACAAACAGAGGCAGAAACAGTTGAAAATTCAAATCTTAATCGTGTAGTAGCGGCTTGTTGTTGGCCCTTGACGTGTCTGTAAAGAGATGTAGATACTGGGTAATTTTAAGCGCAGTTTTAATGTAATGAAACGTAGATATGGAGATATATGACAATTCTGGAGAGATATGAGAAGTGTTATTCTAACACAGCAGATTTAAATCATATGATTTACAGTAGTACAAGATATTTTACAGCAGTATCATTGCATGGTTTGCAGCAGCATTTAACTATCAAGTAAAATCGGAGCGTTTTTATATACTATAATTGGTAAAACCAACTTTCCATAATGTAACAGGTAGGCATCCACTTATACTCTACGGATATTCTGAAATAACATAAGATCTAATTACTCAAGTTGATCTACGGAATTCTAAGATGAATTTACTTAATTTTTAATTAGATTCCAATGTGTACAATTACAGAGATATTGCCGTAATCCCTGGAGTATAAATCGAAAACAGGGCTAATATTAAATTTCAATATTGGAAATTCGGTACCAATAAAATGGGGGTCGAGTTATGCACGAGGAATACGGCTATTTGAGCTTTGATACAATAGTAGGTCTGACACGTAACCTTGTACATAAAGCAGATATTTACAGCAGCATTTAACTGAGATATAGTAATTTTAGATACTCGACATCAGTTGCAGTTATTTAATATGGACAGCGATTGTTCATTCGGTAAGTGTACTTGACATTTTATATAGTGAATGATGCATTGTACTGTACTATACTGTATATGAAGTTGAATGGTTTCATCGCTTTATTAACACTTGACTTGGTATGAAACGCTTTATATAACAGAGTAAGCCGGTGGTTTCTGTGTAAGTTCAACTTATTAGTGTATAATGGGAAATATAATTTTAAAGAAAAGGGAATCTTTTTTGGGATAAACAACGCCGGGATACCCTAAGACCTAAGTAACTAAACTAAATTCAGTTCCAGCCGGTCCAAGTAATATTTGAAATAATATTCTTTCTATTTCCAATTTCAGAAGAACTGCGGCAACAAATTCATGAACTTGAACTGTTAAATCATTCCTCGTCGAGCGATTTAGCACTAACAGAATCGAATTTGGATTCTCTGAGACAAGAGAACCGAGAACTTCGAGCTAGTTTTGAGAACGAAGTCATCGATTTGAAATTAGAAAATACCAAGATGAAGGACAAGGTAGCCATCGTGCTTGATTATATTTCACACATAACGAATCAAAGCATCTGATCTATTGATATTCTTATACACAATCTACTCAGGTCGGACGTATCAACGAAATATCTGCTGAGAATCTGCTGTTAGCATCCGATTCTGCAGATTTGCAGGGAGAATTAGCGGAGTTACGTACAGAAGCGAGATCTTTACGAAATCGCTGCCATGAATTCACGGAGGATAATAGGCAGTTGAAAATGGAAGTGCGGGATCTACGTAGGTACATAGACGCGATGGCCAAGAACAAAAGGACTGGTAAGACTATGAAAAAATCTAAAGACATAATATCATAATAATGCTATTTCTATCTGTCAAGCATAGCTTTAATCACAGATTTCTGTGTATTTATACTAAAAAAAACTTCTCTCTGCGGGCAGATGCAAGCCAAGATCTATTGGACAAAATCGATTACTATCAAGGAGAGCATGATCGTCTCCTGGAGGAGGTTAGAGGCTTGAAACAGAGATTGGGTTCGATTACTCCGCGCAGCCCAAGAAGCAGAAGTCCAGAGCGCAGTAGAAGCCCAAGACAGCAATCACCGTCAAAGTCATTACAATCTTCCAAGGTGACTTATAAACGAACTGACAAAAATATGATAACTCTCACAATTATGCATGACAATCAGCCAAAGGTAAATTCAAGCTACTCTGGAATGCCAATTATACGGAAAATCCGAGCATTGCCTCTTAAAACGATTATGCTTCCTATTACCCAATGGCTAGCGTAAAGACCATGCTTCTTGGCAAAGTAAAGGTTTCAGTGTGTTTTCTTTTTCTGTTAACAGGAGGTTCGTTTCAGAAATGGATCTCTTGAAAAACCAACCGCCAGAGATGCGATAGCAGCATCAACCGCTACTTCTCACGGAGCGGACAGAGTAATCAAAGATAGAGGAATGTCACCATCAGTCGCACTAAATTTACGTGATCTAACGATGGATCGTTATCAAAAGCATCTTGATGGTGGTGAGTAGCAATTAAAGATTACCAAGCAATAACTCCATCAAAATCTTTGTCGAGATTCTAGATTCTGATGTTAATATATAAATCGAATGATGAAATTCAACGTTGTTTGGGACCGGTTATTTTAAGTTAAAATTGATTTGAACTCTAGCCCATGAAAGAATACGTGGAAAAGAGAAAAATTGATTTTTAAAACAATTCTGGAACTAGTTCTACGAATTTCTAAACTTTGTTATTTTAGTGATCGGTACCAGTGAGATACGACCACTGCATATACGCGGAGTCTCTACATATGTTTATATATTTTTCTATTTATACTAGGCCACGACTCCCCGAGATCTGTCGGCAGTGACAGCACAGAAATGCTGTTAAATCAACAACCGACTATGGTGAATTCAAAACGAACAACTTGTGGTGGGAGAGCAAGCTATCCTTCCGACGATGACGAAGAATTCAACGAAATGACAAAAAGCGGTTTAACGAATGGAAAACTCTCGGGATTGGACTTTGGTAAATTTACAGCAGCATTTCTATTTGCCATTTGTACAGGAGTATCTGGGTTAATTGCCATGGGAGGCAACAAGTTCAAATACGAATAGGCAACTGGACAATCCTCATCACAAACTAATCTCGAATATGTGAATACCGGATTGTCGGGCTGATTCAAACAATAGCGCAATTCTAGTTTTGGCTTTATTAATTCAAGTATATATTTGTACATAGACAAATCAGGAGCTTCTGATTGTTCTAAGCGTGGTCGAATGACACCTACAAAACTCCAATCAACCGCATCTCCACTGGGAGCAGCCGGTTACAGATCTATCAGCCCAAGGAATACGTCATCCACACATTCCACCAAATCTTGTACAGAGTAAGAATTTCTAATTCTTTATTGGTGTCAAAAGTGAAATTTAGGCTGGAATGGCAATACTTAAAAATGACGTGCATCCTTTCAAAGTAAGGCTACGGGCTTATGATTTAAAATTAATGTGGAACTCGATAACTTTATGATTTTAGCAAAAGGAAACTTTTACAACAAAAGAAACACTGTGACTTAATATGGTGGGTGCATTAAAATTCAAATGTAAAATTTAATCCACCGAAGTAGCCTGGACTCGGGAATTCTTTGTTCATGCATTATTCTGAGATACACCGTGTCAAATTTGGTCATGATAAGATGAGAATCGCCTTATCTAATAAACAAGTTTTATTATTTACAGAAGATATCCTCCTCAAATTACTCAGAGTCTACCGAGAAGAGCGTTTGCTCCCCGCAATCCGTCCGATTTGCGTCTTGGATATGCTATCAAATTCACGAGGCCGGGAGGAAAAGTAAGCCGTGGAACAGTAAAGTTTATGGGTCATTTATCTGGAAGATCAGAGGTCTTCGTCGGAGTGGAATCTGATAACCACGGTAAGCTTAGATCGAATTACTCGGCAAGAATAGATTTTGAACGCGATGCATCAATTTTTAATTTGTATGGTTTGCAGATGGAAAGCATTCTGGGACATTTCAAGGAAAGAAATACTTTAGCTGGTGAGTAGCATTGTATAAGTATAAAATATCCACCTGCTGTCCTACAACTTTATGGAGCTTTCAAAGCGAGTGTAAAAATTACCAAAGTCATATTAAAATGTCATCTGATATCCTTTCTTTAGCAAGCAACAATGTATTAAATCATTATACTTGACCATCGACAATTGATCGAACGATATACATTAAATTAAGCTTTTTTGTTTTTCTAGTCCCTCCAACAAAGGCATCTTCACTCCATTCAGTAAAATTATCTTGGCTTGGGAGTAACTCTACTATACACCACGAAGAACGAAGCATTAAACTCTTCTATACGCCGTTTTAAAAGCACAGAAGCTATCTCACTTATTTGTACATAGATAAAATTGCTATATCTTTTGTATGGTTTAATTTTTTCGACATATATATATATTTCTTATGTTACGGTAATAGTAGTAGTATTTTATACAATATAAACCATTTAGAATAGAATCGAAACCATAGTCAGTGTTTAAACATTTATTCTTCACTTTTAGAGACTGGAATGTAAATTCTATTTTGGAAAAGGAAATTATTATTGATTTTACTAGAAATAGAACATTTTTTTTGTTCTCTAGTGATGTGAATCAATACTTGCACTATATATAATGTTTGCACATTGTAGCCAATACGAATTACCTATATATTCTAATTTATTAGTTCTAAGTCTTTGCTAGTTCTGTGTGCACTCAATGATATTCTATTTAAAATTAAATCAAAATTTCAATCCTTCAAATTTAACCTCTTAAATCCGGTAACCTTGGAGACCACAGAAAATGCCCGAAAACTAAAATTTACCCCCAAGGTAACCCTTATGCCTTATGTTCGACCACTAGCCTTGTCAACTCTTTCCACATTGTCATGTTATTAAGGGTAAAACAAGGCTTGAAAGAGGAAACAATAAGAACATTGAAGCTTCCAAGCAAGGCATGAAATTAATTGGGCTATATCACTAAAACATTCAACTGCAACTGGAAATAGATTTTGGTTCATTAGCACCTCCATACACAAACTAATGACGATGTGCAGGAATACGATATTCACTTTTTAGCACATGACTTGCACAATG
>QXVX01006639.1:0-29647 GCA_013436065.1 Halocynthia aurantium
CGCAAATCCTTCAGGAGATATGCAGGTAACTTTTCTTGTTTTTCGTCCACCTCCACATACACCAGAGCACTAAGAAGAAAAATCGACATAATTATTGGAGTTCTGTTAACATAATGCTCAAGAGATTCAGATTGATTCTTGCCTGGCCCCATTCCGTAGCTGCCCACTTTAGCAGACAGGGAAGACCTCTACATTGCTCTTCCGTGATCGGACGTGGCCTAGACGAGCACGGTTGATCCGGACCGGCGGAACATCTCACTGATCTCCACTTGACGCCCGTCTTTCCACACGGAGCTGGACACTAAATTGAATATCATAGACTTGTCGCACAGTGGTGGCAATCTAGTATTGATAAGCAAATAATAGTTGTCTTACAGAAGACCAATCACTTGTTTCCCATTGAGNCCACATTTATCCAGCATTCGGCACGGCTTGGTTTCTTCTGGCTTTTCCCCTGCTATTCCATTGCACATTTCCACGTACAGAGTGCTGTCGAATCCATGGCCTATCATTTGCCAACACCGGACTGTCCTCATGCGAACCCCCTCACCGCAACTCATTGAACATTCGGACCACGGTGTAACCTCCCATCTAGGCTGGCATGGTTCTGTGTTGCGTTTATGTTTAGAATGATGGTACATAAATGCCCGGCGCATTAACTCAGGTAGAACTGACTAATTTCAGGGAAAAAATACTCACGGTTAATGCAGGATCGTCTCACGGGTTCTGGTCTAGTCCTCGGATCACAGTATGAGTCATCTACGCGTATGCCATCTCTCCATCGTTGACAAACAGCATAGGAATCTTGTAGTCCTGTTGTACAAGTACTGCTGCAGGGTGCGTGACCGTTACTACGCCAACTGTAATCTGGAGACAGTCGAGTATCGTATCTTCCCCTGTAGAATGGATACAACGAAAGAATGGAGGGCAATCATGTTTTGCGGTAATGGAAGTATTTCACTTACGTTTGCCGACTTCCATATCTTACTGGTATCGGTATATCTACACCAGGAGCAAGCACGTAGTCCTCACCTCCATCCTCCGGGATGTCATCTTCATCTACTGCATCACTGTCAGTAGTTTCGTTACCTGGAAAGTATTTTACCTTTATACTGGAGTTTGCGTGACATTGAATCATTTAAATTGTATTTTCATGGCTACCAATCGGTTTCCTAACACAATTAAGCCCCGTGATTCAGCCAAGTAACTCCGAAGCTATTAAAAATCCGACAACAGGGATAGACGTCGGCAAATCGCACTTTGATTCTGATGAATCATCTCAATAGATTACGGTACTATATTTCAAGATGTCATACCAACAGGAACCTGACGTTCAACGGTGTAGACATTGGCTTTATCCGTCACAGACTTGTTAGTTTTTTCCAGCAACAGTATTGGAGGGATATATGCAGTGTCTTTCAATGCGGCTATTCGAATCAAATCTGGAAAATATACGTTTTTATTTTTTTGGTTCTTATCTTCGTTATCGGAATGAAATCTAGTTTACTTGTCGAAACGATCGGCTTCGAAAACAACGAAGAATTCCCAGATACGGTCTGTGATTCATTCACCGCTGTTTTTGTAGCATCGTCATATTCCCCGGTGTCTATAACCCTTGAAAATAAGCAAGTCGCAGTTGTTAAGAGCATTAGGCCCGGTTCACTGCCTTAAGTTAAGTGTTTTTTCCAGAGCTCATTACTATAAGCAATATTTTCGCTTATTAACCTTTTAAACATGCTTAATACCGGATGCTACGGCGTCACAGTCAAAACATTCGGGATATAATTATCAACAAGAATGCATCACATCTCCAGCGGAAGATTACCGCATTGGATATTAATTACCATTCTGCGATCTTGGTAAACAGCAGCTTGCTAGACTAGCCAGTTAATGTTCATATTTACCCTTGTTTCATCACAGGTTCATCCTCTCGTAAACGCAAGAAATCTTCCTCTTGATTCAACAGGACGACTGCGTCTTTCTCCTCGACGTACTCATAGTGTGAAAAGGTAGGAATACTCCCTCCGTTCGGATACTTAGGCTGTTTATCTTTGGTTCTGTCGCCCCGTTGCGGTAACAATACAACTTGAAAAAATCATAGTCCAATGTCACCTTACATAAATTATGCCGACTAGAGAACATAGTTGGTGCTAAATAGGTCACATATTATTGACGAGCTTGGAAATTCTACTGTATATTCTTACTTTTGGGTTGTTCTGCGGCTTTTTGTATGACAGGTACTATCAAACGAGGCTTAGAAATAACACTCTGCGTTAGATTCAATTTTGAAGGCGAGTTTATGGGAGTAGATATATTTTCTTCCGGATTTTCGAACCGGCGCTGCGTTGTATTTTCTGTCACATTTCCGATTCCAATGGGTGCTTCCGTCCCCCCGGCCGTATCGCTTATTGTTGTGGTGACAGGGGCAGAAGTCGTGTTCTGTAAAACTGCTCCAGTTGGGACTTTGAATTCATAGTGTATGGATACATATCCTGGTTCGTTCGCTGCAAGCTGTAAGATATTTTTATACGTTATCAAGATTACTTAAGTATAAGTAAAAGCATATTATTCCTCACGAAGATTATAATCGGTTCTTCTATTGGATCAGTGGCCAATATGTATTCGTAGCCCGCATCAGAGGAAGTTGTCGAAGGTCTGCGGTATCGGAATTCCACGCAGGCTATAACCTGGTTCCGGGGCCACCCGCCACCCTGTCCTCCCTGGTCCCGAGCTCCATCGAATAGTAATATCCCATTGACATTTTTAATACCTACAACCGAATATATTAACGATAAATTCATCCACTCAGATAGCAAAAACAAAATCGATCATGGTAGGTGTAGAAATATATTGATAAGTAAGTATTCTCACGGAAAGTAGCAGGGGAACTTCTTCTTTCGTCAACTAAAATATCATAGGCACCGGTAGGTATTCTCAAAATCTCGTACTCCCCTGTTTACCGAAGTAATAAAGTATCTCGATGAATTTATATTAATAAGAAGAGTGTCAATAGGATCGGGAAAGAGTAATCTCATTGATCTGACCTTTCTGATGTAAATGCTGAGTAAACACATTTTCGCGAATAATGCAACTCTCACCATCCCCGTCACATTTTCCGCATTTGTTTCGTAGCTTTTTGGAATTGATACGACCGTCACATCCGATTAACTGGAATTTAAAATTACGAATTTGACTGGGATACTAATTAATAAGAACTTTTCTTCGACAAACCCAATAGCGGAATTCCCCTTAATTGAGGATCAGGATTGAAGATAACTTTTGACCCCAGAAGATGTTATCCCGCATCTGAATATGCACTGCTTACCTGGCATCCGCCTTCCACACATCTGCCAGGGTCCCAGCCTCGATGGCATTCGGTACCGTCCATCGACACAGTGTTCATCTGAACTTCGTTTTTGCTCGATACACATACCAGCTGGCATGGTTTGTTCGAAGCTACTTCATCCACTGAGAACAGATGTACAGCGTATACAATTCAAATGCCCATAAAATCCACTTTGATAATCTGATTGAATAGAAACGTTTGGATACCATACCTGGATGTCCATATGGTTTCCAATTGTAAAATTTTCCTCTAACTCTTTTTGCTGCGTGTTGAGCGCATTGCAATTGCCGAAAAGTTGGCATTGATGTAGAACAGGGATTGCGATTGCAAATCCTATATCTTTTAGAAAGTTCTCCGCAATCCGCTTCCCCGCCTTGTTGTCTAGTAAATTAATGACAAGGTGTTAACTGTATAATGGAATTCATTTGATCTTTTCAGTTAAGGACTTGGTGTCGAGTTCAGGAATGCCCGTGAACTAAATGCAAGTTTAGATGCCTTTATATGCGAGAACCTTTGACTCGTGCTTCATGTTGTTCTCACGCGGCCGTGTTTACGACAATATAGTCAGGCCACCACATTACGAAAATCATTAGGGCTAAACAGTTGAAAACGTAACAAGATATGAAGAACTTCAACGAATTACAGGAGAGAAAATTGCTGAGATTCTTGACTCTGTTTGTAAACTTAACAACTAAGGGTGCATGCAGTGACACTGATAATGACAGTCTGGAGTTTGAGAAATGCAACAAAACGAAACCGGTTGTAAGCCTATACATATGTAAAACTAGTGTTCAAAGAAGATTTGTAAGGGATAAAAACATCACAGGTGGTGTTTGGTATTCGTTTTCGCCTTGCGTATTGTCTACTGGATCCGCAAAACCTTATACCAACGAGCGACCCATGGCGTGATCGTGCATGTTTCAGACTCAAGCTATCTGTTGTCATTTTTGTGTGTCTAGTCTTTCGCTATCATTGCTTCAAATAGGTTAGTCTCGATACATGACGCAAGCACTATATTATCAGATGTTTATCTACTACAAAAAACAGTAACGGTGTCATCGTAAAAATATTTGACGAAGATATTATACGCAGATAATCGGGTGATGTCTTAACACTAATGGGCACGTTGAAGCCTCGCTGTCTCGATTACAGAGGGTCTATTTGTTCTGGACTATGGAGATCCTTACGATAACATCGCTCCTCATTTCTTAGCACCCTTCGATTCGCAATAGTAATGGAAGTTAAAAGGTTTCGATTGAAATAGTTTAAATAACAGAATGTTTGATTTGTCACCAACCCCGAACTGAGGCAATATCTTTCTTGAAATTGAACTCCTGACCCGCAGGTACGTCCACATGCGCTCCACGTGCTCCAAACACCCCACCAGGGTTTCTGATTTCTCAATTCCAGTCTTTCTCGCAAGGCGTGTTGCCTCTGCTGCATGCGATATCGACTCTCCAAATGCATCTGCAGTCGCTCGATGCCTAACTGAGAACGGTCGACTAGTGTGAAAGCAGAAGGCCTGCGCTCACTCTAAAAAGATTTCCGAATTAACATAAATGTGAAATTCAATCCTGAGAATTTACCATTAAATTATATTATCATAATAACCCGAGATATTTTAACACTTATGTAAAATAGTATTGTTCTAGTAACAATATGTCAATGGGCGCCGCGAACCCCGCGAAAAGTATGACAGTATGTCTTGAATACGGCGTAGTGAAAAAGGTACCTACCTATATAGAAGCTACAGAAATCTCAAAATGGGAATAATAACTATCGGAAAATTAAATTTCGGGGAATTAAACCTATGTATCATAGAGAATGTGACGGAAAGTTTTATGTCTCTTACCCTTACAACCATTGGTGGATGTGTGTACCGAACGGTCTGCAGTGGGAAATAGCTGGCGGTGGATCGCTTCCTTGTGTGTCGGGTGATATGGCGACGCAAAATCGTTGTCTTCATTTATACAGAAATTGTGCATTATGAAAACGGTACTACAAATGATTTAATTATTTGACGAGGTGGCGGCATATTGTAATACGACAAAACTCACTGTGTGACGCCGTGAAAATGTCTCCAAAAAGCGGTTGTATCTTGCTAAAGCGTCAGATTTTTCATCCTTGCAGTCAGAATCTCTGCCGCTCGAGCATCCAGCGCATCCCGATTTAAAAAAGAACAGCAACAGGATGGCGAGAGTGAAAAATAAGAGATTCCTCGCTGATTTAGACATTTCAGTCGAATATAATATTCTGCTCTAGCTTTTCGTTATGGTATCATCTGCTCTCTGTCGAAAACTCGAAATTCCAAATCTGGAGAGGCGATTACTGACTTTCCTAAAACTTTCGACTACGTCTATTGAAAGTCAGCGTGAAATAGAATTGACTTACGCGACTAATTCATCGGATTGTTCTTTGCTGACGATTCGTCATGGTGGTATTGGTGCGGAACGAAAAATGTCTCGTTTCTAAGATTACTATAAGTGCATTCCTAGAATTAATTAGATTATGTCGAAATAATTCTCTGTAACATATTTTAAATTAACCAAATCTGAATAAACAACCATAAGTGGAACCTTTCATAAGAACTCTTGCGGTCTTTGTTTCATTCAATAACTGTATTGGGTTGAAAAGATTCAGTACGAACGAACCCCGTATTTGCGAAAAATAGCGACATCACTGTAACATGGATCTGCTGGGGTCCTTGCTTGGGATGACTTGTAGCTGTGGGTTTTTGAGTACTGTCATTGTTTTACAAAAGGCCTCATAATCTACTATGGATCCGTCCCTATATTACTGCTAATAAAAAGGGTTTACTCCTAGTCGGATTTGGTTTTTATTTTGCAGACGACAGACTGCAGTATTTTTCGAAGCAGATGTCATGTTGTGTTGGATAAGCATTGCAACAACATATAACATTGTAACATATTTGTACCGAAATAAACCGTTGTTCATCAAGCAGATTCAAGGTATGGGATAAGTCGTCTGCTATAATCCGAGGTTTTTATTATTATAGTGTATATCTAGAGTAGGAGGCTGTTCAACTCCGCGGTATTGGACAACTCGCTTACAGAGCAGACAGAAAATTCCAATAAATCTGGTTTTAATTGATTTAATTATATGCTGTTGGTCGTAATGGAATAACAGGACATAGGAAATGTTCTGAAAGAACTACCTGAAAGTATTTCTTGTGTGGCATCACAACGATATCGCCTCTTTGCGGTCATCAATTTTCTGGCACATAATTTTAACTAAAGATTTTATCATATTTGACATCAAGGCAAACTGTATATATTATTGGTAGCTGCGTGAGCTACTTCTCTGTGCGCCTGCGCAATCTGACTCTACATCTGTATATATGAAGATTAGACCACCTACGTCTTGAATTTAGTAATTTATTATAGAAAGCCAATTGAGTGCTGACACACAACTGCAGTTAAAGTTTTTCTGATATAAGTGGTAAGAGATACGAGGCAAAACTGCTCATTGCAAAATACTTGTAAACTTTAAACGGCATATCAAACACCAAAGGAACTTAGTAGGGCCTCCGTCGGATGAGTAAATGACAGTAAATAAGGGCTTTGAAAACACAACTATCTGAAGTGAATATTTGAAATCCTCTAGATATCTGATTTGAATCATTGCGATTGCAGTTGAATGAAGCAAAATTAACAATCGCCAGCTTTGAATATAGTATTCGTCGTTATCGCGATGAAATGAAGTAAAAATCTCTATCTGGTAGATGTCGCGGTTGAGACAAAGTGAGTTAAGTGATTCCAACCGCTAGATGTCAATGTTGATTCAGTTGACTGAAGCAATAATTTCACCAGATATCGTTATAAATTCGAGTGAGGAATATAGGACTGTGCTAAAAAAGGAATACTTTGCAATATTATCTAAATTAAAAAGCAAACTGGTATGTATCATAGAGTATATATAACAATTTGTAATGTTCGACCTTCGGAACGTACGTGATATCGATGCTCCGTCTTAAAATGTCACGCATCATTGTTGACGCGCTAGTAGATGGTTAACTTTCAACTCTTGAGATGCCTTTTTCTCTTTTTGACCCTTGCGTATACCCTTCGAAAACCGTATCAAATTCCGAGCGCTGTTTATAAAGCTTTGTAACATGTTTGTTAGAAAAATAACAACAATGAAAAGAGAATGGAAGTGAACACAGAACACAATAAATTATTTCATGTTTTAAAGGTAATCTGATATGAGGGTTGAATCTTTTCTGTTAGTTAGTCGATTGTGCCGATTATATGCTGGTGGCATAACATTACGGATAGGGTTTGAGGTATTTTATCAAATATTGTTATTTATTGCCAAAATCTATGACAAATCAGATGTGTGGTTTTTTTTAGTATTAAGTATTATAGGACGTGTATAGCAAGGTGTGATGAGCGATTGCTCGAGCTCCGAAATAATTTCATCGTCAATTAATTGATATATGTTCCACAATGCCGTCGCATCTTGGACGCGGAATGCATGTTCCTTATTTGGACAGAGGTCCAAAGGCCACAACCTCTTACCATACATTAACCAATCTACCGTTTGAGAAAAAGCCAAAACTTCATAACAGATATGAATATGTCACTCGCCCTTCGAGCGTCAGTATGCCACTCGTTTCACGAAAAGAAGCAAAGGTAACACTATCAGTACATAGTATTAAATAGAGTTTTCGATATAAACCTACAATATAACGTGATATTAACCTCCTCAGTCACCGACCAGTCTTCGAAGCACATCTCTGGGATTTGTACCTCAAAATTTTTTTGATGATGGCAGAAAAGATTCTAGTGTTGCATATGCAAAGTTTTTGAAGTAAGTTTTCAATATAATGGATAGATGATGTTGATGAGGACAAGCAGATTCTTCCATATCACAATCCAATTTATCTTCCTAATATTTGGGCAATGGATACAGTAGGGACGCTGTATTGAACAATGCAATGTTTTTGGTTTGAAGGGATAACGAGAGAACTCTGGGCCCAAGCGGATTCCTCGATTCAAAGCGTTACAACCATACTTTCAATGTGAGAGGGCTTACCGTACCTCCGCCACGTACTGGGGTGACTACCCTCAAAAAGGCAGATGGAGATTCAACGGATGTGATGGGTCTTAGTAGGAAAGCTGAAGCATATGATAAAGAATTTGAGAGAAGAATGAAAATTATTGAAGTATGTAAATTTTATTTATTACCACTGGCAGTTTTCTTTATTCATGGGCAAAATATATACGGATGTTGATTGTACTCAGGATCATATGTGGCAACACAAGCAAGAGGAAAGGGAGATCAAAAGAGTGGAAGGTGATGTGATCAAGCGAAAGCGAGCTCTGCAAAGGACAATGAAAGAATATGAAACAAGTACATTGTTCATAACTTGTATGGTAGAATATAGAATGCATTGAAATTGTTGAAACTTTCGTTGTTTGGCAACATAATACTGTATAAATGGAACCAGTAAGAGTGCATAAGAAAATATAAATAATCTGTTGTTAGATATGTCGAAAAAGATGTACGATGAGGAGAAAAAACTCAATCTAACGATTGAAAAAACAGAAAAGGTATGCGAATCCGAAACAATCTTAGAATCAGATCCATGTGAAATTGTTTTCTTATGTTACAGGTAAAAATTGATGCGGCGCATGTGAAAGAAGACAGAACGAAACAAAGAATTGCAAAATCTCACGCAGATATACTGCAAACAAAAGATAAAATTCGCAAGAACGCTCTCGTGATGTATGCGAATTACTATGTTCTTGACTGAGTTTCATCTACCTTTATTTTGGATAAATAGAACCAGACCCAAGCAGTAATGTAATTTAATGACAAGGAATATATTCGTTAGATCCCGCGACGGATCCATTTCAACGCACCGAAGATATATAGTAGTTAACACGAATCGTAATACTCTTATGCCTTTATAATGTATATCAGGGTGGTCCAAGATTGCTAGCTAGCATGAAGGGCCACAAAAGGTTTGAGCCCCCCCTTGCGGGCCGCATACGGGGAAACTCCCCGATTTTTGGCACCAATTAATAACGTAGTACGAGGTATGACTATATTTAAGTTGACCCTTAAAATAAGGCAACACCACTTCCTTCCAACTATCAAGAATTTATATGTTTTGAATAGCATTATAATAGTATTTAAAATTTTACAAGTAGCTGATACTGAGCTGGCAAGGTTAGAGTGTGACTTGAATAAAAAGCAATGCACAGCTTACTGCAGCAACGAGTTCATGTTCTTTATTGCTCTACTACGGCACTGTTACGCCATAATGGTTCGTTGTCTGTCATTACAACTCGTAGCTAGTGGGTAAAACTAGATTCTAGAACACTATGGTTCCCCCCCCCCCCTACCAAAAGTGATCCGCGGGCCGGACAAAATATGTGCCAGCGTTTGGACCACCCTGATGTATATCATGAAATTCTGTGAATTTTTCAGAACTGATGCTGAGCGACAATACAAACTGAAGCTCACCGAATTAGAGAAACGAAGAATTGAGATTAGTCGAATGGAAAAGGAATTTGAAGAACGTTTACAGAGGAAGGAAAACGAAACCTTCCAGCTCAGCAAAGAACTTGCTGACTTGGCGATCGCAATGAATATGGAGGCAATGAAGGGAAGAGTTATGACGACAGAGTTTAAGAAGTATATATTTTTAAAATGATAATCATATTTTTTTTTTCATCAAATATGTAATATATATTTTTTACAATGGAAGACAAGAACGAATAACTGCTAAGAAGTACATCTCTGAAAATCATCAGCATGAAGAAGAATTGAACAAGAAGTTGGCAAAATCTGACGGAATCAATCGTGGATCGGAAAACAGACGACGGCTGCATAGCGCTAATCTTCTACAAACCAAAGCACATCTTTCGGAGAAGAGTAGAGAAGGTATTAAATATGAGAAAATTTGAGCAGCTCATTTTCACCACTGTTCCTGCTATTTTATCTTGTACTAATATGACCCAATTTAATCAGACTACATATACTTTATTTTCAAGTGCTAGATAAGGCTCATGTCCAAATCTTCCATTATTCTCACTACTGAGTCATTTTTGGGTTACGATTTCTGCCGCAACTACTGCCGCTACTGTCGGTCCTTCGTTCTTTGCGTCTAGCAAGAGCACCTTTTGATTTTGTCCGAAGATTTTCATATCAACTTTACTTGAATGGGCGGTGTCCTGTTTCTGAATACTGCGTTTAGTATCTCGAATTGTTTTGTAAAGACCTTTCGATGTTTCAATAAGTCTGAAAAAATAATTTAACAGCAGCACTGGTAGAATTCCCTTATCTCATGTAATGTAGAAAATGAAAATCCGGCAGCAATACTTATGATAAGCGTCTTCTGTCTCCTCTATTGTTTTGTCCAGCTCCAGTTTGAATTGTGATTTCTGTGCCTGCTCATGTGAAACCTGCAAATTGAATAGTTTATATTTTCTGTAAAACTTCATTAAGGTTGACTATTTTACCACAGCGAGCCTGTCCGTGAGGAAGCGAATATCATTCTGTATTTTTTTTCGCTCTAGTTCAACTTTTCTCAGCTCCTCTTGCATTCTGTCCCTTTGAGCTCTCAATTCCAAAATACATCTTTTGACCTATTTGGTATTAAAACTAATGTAAGTATGATTTTCCCTGAAAACAGTAAACATGAGCTTTACCTCTGCTGGATATTCCTCAGCACTAAATTCTTTCAGACTGTCATGCACTGACATTGTTTTATACTGGTCTATGCTTTGTTGTTGCTTTCATTAATTTATTTACTCATTCTTTATGATGTCACAATATTGCCATCTCACATCATTTTTTCTTCAATAGGTGATAGAAGATTAACTGACAACAAAAACTTGATGGAAGAGAATGTTTCGAATCAGAAGAAATTCAAAGAAGACAAGGATGCGGAAAATTTCTACAAGCAAAAGAAGCAATATGAGAGAAATGTTGAAGTAAATGAGTTATCTTTGCAGCTATCTGTTTTCTTACCTTGATTTTAGTGAAGAAATTTCCTTCACACATTCACTATTTTTGTGCTTCAGGAGCATGTTTTACGGAAAAACCAAGGGCTGCAGAGGATTCAGAGCATGAGACACAAAATGGCAAAAGACAGGCAAGAGAACTGGGAAAAAACGTACGAAAACAATTTTCGGGAATTCACACGGCGCCGAAATGAAGATCTGGTTCGTTCATTTCAGGTAAAAAATTTTGTTCTTGTTTTATTACGTACAGCTTCAAAGTTTTGGAACAATTTCTAAATTCTTTTTGCTACAGAGAATTGTGCATCATGATAATGACTTGGAGCATCAGATGTATCAGAAATGCAGACAATTTGATTTTGGAAAGAAGAGTCAAGAACAAACTCTCAAGAAGATGGAGGAGCAGCTAGTTAAAATGAAGGCCAGGAACAAGGGCAAGGTTGTTGTTATATTTTGAATCATTTGGAGGAAGCATCTCCTTTGCTTTTGCCCAGATATCAGCTCATTTCGAATGGAGTAAAATTCCTAATCCTAGTCTATTTGTGAATGCTGTATTTCATCTTTTAGATGACGGTCGACACAAAAGAAGCTGATTTCAAAGAGGTCGACCTTCGTAGTAAGATATCTAAAGCTAGTTCAGAACTTTACAGAGTAAGTTTCATTTGTTTTCCTACAGTGTATCTTTACTTTACTGAAACTTTTGTGGATGTTTTTTCTAAAAAATTACTCATGTAAGACATCAGTCCTTTCCTGCTTAGCACATGAATTATTCAAAATTCCAAAGAGTATTTTTAATTTTCGGTGTAGCATGAAGGCTAGCTATGCAAGCTTCACACGAAGCTTTTTCTAGAGGGCAGTATGTTGCATAGTGACTAGAGTTTCCTATGCTATTTGTTCCAGGCACAGAATCAGCGTGTCGCTGCAGAATATATGCTCAGAAAGTTCCGTGGGGCTGCGAAAGAAACAGAACACGTTTATAGTGAACTTGTGAAGGTGAGTTTAAATCATGCTGAACTGCACATTTTAAACACAAGATATCTATTATTTGCATTCTTTATTTATAATTTTTGCATCTCTCGCAGGACCACAAACGTTTAATGAAGATCGGTGCCCGTACGGACACTTACCTAGAACAGCAGGCCATGCCGGTGATGTAAACGGGAATGAATAGGTAGGGAATATTTGTCTATCCTCTTATTTGTATACACAAGTGCTACTGTGTCCATTCAAATTACAATTTGCTGATGTATCGCCACTTTCAATTGATACTTGTGCCAATGATTTTACCTATACAATTATGTTTTCTGCCAATTTATATTTTTGTACCAAATGAATCGTATATTGCCAAATTTATTTCCCGTACCTATCTAATTTACCTTAGTTTTGTATTCCATATGATTTGTTAGTTTGTAGAATTGTTTTTGAGTGCTGTCAATGATATGCTTGAAGGCTGAAGATATATAAAATTTTAGATCGTAAGTAGACAGTAAAATACCCAGAAATATTAAGTTGCTTATTTTATTGCACGGTTAGAACTCCCGGATAACGGCTCCCGTTAGTTTGCTGTGCATATGAGACTTATATGTATGGATTTGCTATGATATTCTGCATCCATTGGCGTGTCGTATATAGTGGGACGGCAATTGGTCCGCGAGTTATTAAGGCTTGTTTAACGCGGGGTCACTCGTTACGGTCGACCTTAAATAGGTATTGGAGGTCCGAAATAGATTTTTTTGTGGTCAACCTAAATCAATCAACCAACCCGATTATTCATTTTCTTACATAAATTTTAAAGTACACCAATCTCCCTGAGTTTTGTGTTATACGGTACACTTGTACTGCTTAATCTTAAGCAAAAGAGCTATATCAGAACTGTTTTTCGCGTCGCGTACATTTTCCATTTCCGTCAATAATTATCCGTAATTAATTAATGGGATTAACAGTAAAAAATCACTGTTTCGAAGACATATTGTATGTACAGTACTCGCTTATGCGTGACGCATGTGACGAAGTGCTGCTAGTGTGGATAATGTGACAACTTTACTATTGATAACAACGGGAGTTCTGCATAATTGTGTACAATTCTAGTTAGTCTTATTTCAGTTGGATTCCATTTCATAATTGATTCCGCGAGATGGCAGTATTGGACAATATTTTAAAATAACATCGATCTGTGATCACCTTTAGCTTTGCACAATGTTTGATTAGTTGCGTTCGGATTCCATGCTTTCCCAAATTAATTATTTATCTCGCTGTCTGGGGTAGCAAATCGAGTCTGATAACAAATAATAAAAAATCTGTGCGAAAGGAAGTATCTTTGCGAAATTGATTTCCTAGCTAGTGTTTGCCATCGTTGGTCTTTTTTGTGTTCTTCGTATATCTCATAATATAGAAACCTTTTCTCCAGGAATGACCAGTAACATAAATAATGCTAGCGATATATCGACTGCTCATGTTGGTATGATAGCGTTGAAGAGAGATAAAGATTAACATGTATGCAGATTATGTATTGTTCCATAATTTTTTAACAATCTTCCAGCAATAAGATAAAGTATATGTAATAAAGCTGAGATTTTTTCAAAAATATTAGGCATCAAATGACGACAAAAATGACAATTCATTATAAGTAATATCTGGAATTCCTTCCAAGTAATCATTAAATAATTCAACAAACGAGTCATCATTATTCATCAATGTGGAACAATTGATTTATACGTTTAGCAATCAGCAATCATCTGGTTTCAGTAATGCTGCAGCACCTTCCAATTGCACCACGTCTGGTGTTGCTTCCAGGACAACAGCGCTGGGTATGCCGGAACACTTTGAATCACTCAAAATACGGATTTCTGTGTCAGACAATGCTCGACTCCATACTGTGGGATTTTGAATTTCACCAGCGAAGGCCTGTGATGAGTCGAAACGTCCTGCTAAAGCATCTTGGTCTTGGCCAAGGATGAAAACTCCTCCAGCTGGTATAGGCTCATACTGGGAATATAACGAGGTCAGATTTTTTTCCATTACCCCATTTACATACCATTTAGCAGATTGTGGAGTGATTGATCTTGTAAAACATGCATGGTATTCAACACCGTTTTGCAGGATATTTGTAGCAACCGAATATGGACCATTTATATAAATTTCAACATTTTTTGGACCGGCAAACAGTAATATAGTATTGTCATCTGCACCCACGGCGTAACTAAGAACACTTCCATCGATTTTTCCATTTGTTCCACTACCTTTGATCCAAGTGCATACGGTAAAGTCGTGTAATTCAGGAAGAGCTGTCTTGATTCGAATGTAATCACTTGTTTGAGTTTTCCGTGGAAGAGAAAGTCTGGTCTGATGACATTCTGCAGATAACTTTATTATCGAATTTTTCCTCGATTAAAATATTTTCTATCCTTCGTAACAATTTCAAATCGTTATTCGACCTTGGGCAATTTCCTTCTTCTATTTTTCAAAGTTATCTTAATTACGAAACGAATGGCTTAACAGCGAATCTAGGACAAAGCGTCTATGGAAATATTGTCCACATGAGTTGCACGGGATAAAATGTCTTTATACTTTTATGGTGTCCAATTATATAATCATTTGGTCCCTTTGATGTTTACTTTATCAAATGCCTAATAGTATCAATTGTATACTATAATAGAAGTGAACTATATCTAAACCGGCATTTTAATATTTTGTGGACATTCCATAAAGGGGTAGATGTTTTGTCCGATTAACTATTAGTGCTCTATTGCAGCGTTCAAAAAATATGTTTAATGTACCTGATTGTCGATTACAAGTATTCGAATTCACGACGTCTCCCAAGCACAGTAATGAAATCAAAATTGACAGTTTTTCGATATTCATGTTGCTGCTATTCTACTTGAAATATCTAAATCCCAATATAGTATGTTACTTCCAATTAAGTAAAATATTAACGGATTAATTCACTTTCCATTATTTCTAATGAGGATAATTGATTCGGACTTCAAACATAATTCGACCTGGAACGGAATAGGTACAAAGTACAAGGGAGCACTGTACTCATAGTCCTAAATCAGCATCCGCATATCAACGAAACTGCGTTGCTCGGGAATTCGTGTATAGGTAACAGGAAATTTGTGAAACTGAAAATTTCAGGGATTTCACGAAATCTACTAAATCGCTGAAAAAACGGGATTTCATGAAATTACTGAAAATTTCAGGGATTTTACGAGATCCATATTTCAACAAATTCACTGTAGCATATACACATTTCGTTTCTTACTTCCTCCTCCTCTTCCAGCTGCAACTTCATGGGTGAAAATGCAAGCCAATCCAACCCAAAGGAACACATAAGATAAAACCTCTGATGGTTCGACTCTCGTAAGAAAACGAGATGATCTGATGAAATAATGTTGTCTGCTTTTATAGATGAAATCATTTTTTCTCCACTGGCTCCGACATCCGGTAGTAGGAGTAGGAGAAACTCTAACGCGTTGATGATGAAATATAAGCCAACCAGTCTCATCGAACAACGGCATCGGAAAAAATAAATCCTCCCAAATTCTCTCTTCTTTCCCATGATAAAGTAGTGTACTGTATTTTTATATGAAGACATTCGCTACGATGTCAACGAAGTGTGATTTCTGGTAAATAATATCCACTAAACATCTAATACCATACTTAACTGAGTATAGCCTTTAAAAGACGATACTTTTCTCACGTATATGATCATTATTTAAGGCCGATGTTCTGGGCAATCCAGGATAATGTGATCTACAATTTTCATACACTTATACGATACAGCTCTGCCCATATTTACGCTCTTGTCGGAAAGTAACTATCGAGTAACCATATTTCAGTTGGACATTGTTACCGTAAGTAGCAAGCAATAGACTAAAAGAACATTAGGGGATGCTTTAGTGAAAGATAAGACTTCCACGTAATTTTCATTTCTAAACAATTTATAACTGGGATTAAATGAAGCGTTGCATCCCTCAACTAACAGCAACGAATAAAAATAGCTATAAAGCAACGAAATTGCAGTACACTGGAACAGGTTGTGGTAAAGCTATTGCGCTAAACCCGAAGTAGCACACATACAGTGGTGTACCTACCGTAAATTACACCTATGACATGAACTGCAATTCTATCAAGCAATTCCATCCATCAAGATAACTTAAGAAATTATAGCACTACATAAAAATTAAATCTGAACCTTCCACGCTTTCACATATGTATTTTTTTCACAATATGAGGGGGCTTGTTTAGCTTCAACAGAAAGCTAGCGTCGGTGGTGTTCAGCTTAGCTTTCATAATATGTTATGTTGTTTTGCAAGATGCAGAGTGATTAAACCCGGATGAAGTTCTTCCGGGTGAGATGTAACATCCAAAATTACTGTGCTACTTTGCTACATGATTAACCAGGCAAAACATTTACCAATTATGTAATGTAATTTTTTCACTTTGACGCTTTACCAGACCCTCATTCAGCAATGTCATATGTTTCTGCAAATGATAAAGAATGACTCTCGCGACCCCACCTTATATATTATTGGTAACTGTATATGCTCTCCGTTAGATAATAAGTGATTATTATTCCTTGCCTCTGTTATACTACGCAGTCTTACTTCACATCTGTATAACTGATCAGACTCCATCTTGAATTCGGTAGTTTATTATGGGAAGCAAGTTTGAGGCCGAAACCCCACTCCCGGTAAACAATTTCTACTACTAAGATAAACAGTGACTTATAATCAGTGTAAAAAGGGGTCTAAACTGTGCTATGGGATATATTATATTCGTTGTTAGACGTGTATATAAAATGGCACGATATGTACTTTGATTCATTTCCACAATATAGAATTAAACACTGCACCACTTTGCTGTCAACCTATGCATAACGTTCTGGCTAGAATTTAGTCCGGTTGTTACCACAAGATTATTTGTCGTTACATTCAGATAAAGCTAGCAGGATTCAGTGTGGCTCCCAATAAAGTGTGGATCAAATCGATTGTCCGTGATAATCTTGTCCCAGTTATTGACTCGTAAATAAGTCGCGTTCATGCTTTGTGCTGGGTCAGTAAAGTATATTAGACTTTAGAGAGTAGTCTAAAAATTTTCAGCTAGCACGCACCAGTGTCGTCCCACGATCGACTTCGATAGAACTAGCGATGAAGAGGTAAAGCATCGTTCTACCTTGGTGTGTTTTTGTTCCGGAAATTCAACGCTAGAAACAACAACTAGGTACAATTCCGATGCGAAATATAGATTGAATGCTGTGGTAGCAAATGAAGTGTCTGCAAAACAATTGTTTGTCGCGCGCAACAGTGCACTACGATGATCGCCGTCGATAGAGAATCGTTCGAATCCGATTGAATACTGAATTTCGATACAACTGTATTTTCTATATTCCTTGTGGTTTATTCTACTTGTGTCGCGTAGTCATGATCTACGATCCACGTGAATTGTTCCCTTGCGAAATTATGTGTGCAATAGACGCTATTGCGGCAATCCGGAACAAACACATCCTAAATGTGTCTACCTGTTTCGTAATACTTTTCTAAAATAGCTTGCCTAACTTCATTGTAATGAAGTCATACAGGATGATCACATAACACGTCTAGATTACTGAACTACAGTTTGGTTTTTGCTTCCTGTTTACTTCTAAGTTACGAAAGCATGTATCAGAAAGCCCTCAACACGTAACCTAATTTACATGCAAGTGTTATGCAACACGATTTGATAATTGTACGGTTAAAAAAACTACAAACGGTTGGTAAACGTGGGGCACGAATTGAGAATCGAATTATTTGGAAAGGTTGAATTGAAACATTCCAAAACCATTACCTTGATCAAAGTTATAAAATTTGCACAGTGAGTTCCATATAATTCGTCCGACATTTTCTGAAATCAGTCCGGCGAATTTTTGAAGACATTTAGTAAAATAGTATGGAAAATGATGTGTTGAAGACGAAATATTTTTTTCCGCTGGAGGGCGGGGGAGCGCTCACACAAAATAGCTATAAATCAACGAAATTGCAACTACACTAGAACAGGTTATGGTGAAGCTATCGCGTCATACCCGAATATAGTGGTATAACTACGGCAAATGGTACCTATGGCATTAACTGCAATTGTACCCGACACCCATCTTTTAAGATAACCAAACAAATTATGGCACTACATAAAAATTGAAACTGCACCTTCCACGCTTTCACATATGCAATCTTTTTCATAGTCTGAGGACTGCTAGGCCTCAACAGAAAGTTAAAGTCAGTGGTGTACAGATTAGGTACGTGACTTCACTTCACTTTTTCATAATCTGGTAAGTCGTTGTGTCAGATGCAGAATGATTAAAATCAGGATGAAGTTCTTCCGGAGGAGATGTAACATCGAACATTAATGTGCTACTGGCTTTGCTGCATGATTAACCAGGAAAAACATATAACAATTATGTAATGTAATTTTTTCACTTCATTTGACGCTTTACCAGAACCTCATTCAGCATTGTCATTGAAGGCGGTATGTTTCTGCAAATGTTAAAGAATGACTTCCACGACCCCACCGTATATATTATTGGTAAGTGAATATTCTCTCCGTTAGATGGTAAGTGATTATTATCCTTGCTTCTATGATACTACTGAGTCTGACTCCACATTTATTATAGAAAGCCAGTTGAAGGCGGAAACCCAACACCCGGTACATATGGTATGAGAAATGATGTGTTGAAGACGGAATTCCTTTTTGCCACTGGAGGAAGGGGGGAGCGCTCACAACGTTGTACCTAAGAATATGACACAAAAAACGGCTTGTGACTTATCCACCTAACCTGCTTCTGAGCGCTTGAAAGTTGTAGTGTAGCGTTCTATTCTATATCGTGGGAGTGAATTGAAGCACATATCATGTTATTTCCTATACACATGTAATAACGAATATAATATGTTCGTGTCGCCCCTTTTTAGACTGACTATGTAGCAATAAGCACCGGTTATGTTAGAAAATGTTTAACTGCAGTTGGGTTCTGGAATACCTATTTGAAGAAAAAAAATGTTGGATTATTTATAACCGGTAAGTGAAGTAAAAGCTTACAACCTCTAGAATCTAGATTGTAAAGTACAATCAATATCCTCTTTTTTAAGTTAAGGTTAAGTAACTAGGTGGTTGGTGACTAAAAAAAAGGATAACAGTTCCCGTTAGTTAGCATATCAGACTTATATCTATGGATTTGCTATAAAATTATGCATTCATTGGCGTGTCGTATATAGTGGGACGGTAATTGGTCTGCGAGTTATTAGGGGGTGTTCAACGCGGGGTCACTCGTTACGGCCGACTCGAAAATTTCCAACCGCTAGATGTCACTGTTGGATCATCTCTTCTTTTTAAGTGAAGTAAATATTCCAACCGCTAGATGGGAAAGTAAAATAGTTTTTATTTTGAATGATTACTTACAGTACTTGCATTTATGAATCGTTGTTTAGGAACTTTAGAACGTATAAATTGTTTGTTAGGACATGGATACAGCTTCTACGGTAACGAGTTTATTTACAACACTACCACATAGATATCCCCATAGTTTTGTAAAAAATCATGGAAAAAGTACTTCAAAATCAGCACGTTACAACAGGGACAATACCCACAACGCAAAGACCAACTCAGCATCGAAGCTGCTGTCAAAGTATATTCACAAATACG
This sequence comes from Halocynthia aurantium, assembly GCA_013436065.1. Taxonomy (NCBI): domain Eukaryota; kingdom Metazoa; phylum Chordata; class Ascidiacea; order Stolidobranchia; family Pyuridae; genus Halocynthia; species Halocynthia aurantium. The sequence goes on from QXVX01006639.1 coordinate 20,008, forward strand.
AAAAAGAGCAGACACTAAATTTTGCCAAATCAATTGCAAATACCAAGAGAAAAGTTACTTTTAGTGATGAGACAGAAAGAAACGAGCGATTCAGAGAAGTAACCAGAGAAATTCAATTGGCGCGACAGTTATTACCAGCCGAGTATTCGAAGTCGAATGCTGATAGTAATATTCAGAGCATTACCACCGATGATCTACTTGTTTCTGACCCGTACCTCGGTACGACTTACACCGGGGCTCTCGGCCATTGTGAGAAGCAAGAGGATACCACACGATCTATGCACTTTTCCGAATTTAGCGGAGACCGGATATCAGTCTCCTCGGAGAAAGGAGATCACGCGTTTTCCGAATCTTCAAATTCAACCTATTCAGGAAACCATCATACCGAGCTTCCACGAAAGAATTCTAGAAGCTGGCGAAGCCTAAATGAGATTAAAATAGCTTCTGTAGCAAGGGAGCGGTTTGACAGCAACGATGACATTGATCTTGCCGATATTACATGTGATGCATTTTCAGAGGAGCAAAATGACATCCCTACAACGTTAGACAGCAGCATGCTTACCAAGAATGCTGGTAGAACGCCATTCCATCACCGGCATCGGGAATGCAATCCGGGCCTCACAACGATGAAAACTTTCAGAGATGATAGAGAGTGGCAGATGCCTACCGTTGATCAATCAACTGACAGATCATTGAGTCCTAGTACTTTGTCTATGTCATTCGATTTAGCTGACAAATCATCGTACGTTCGGGAATTCATGCAAGAATGCCTTGAAAAAAGCGACGACCAGTCGACGGAAATCCAAAACCAATCGACGCCAGACGAAAAGCAACAGTTTGGTTCAGTGGAAAAAATAAAAAACATGCTCTTTACTTTGCAAAAAATGTCTGTAGGAAACCCTTCCTTGCAGGATACTATTAATAGCTCTCATATGAATTATACAAGGGAAGAAGATGAGAACGACGGAAAAATGAGTAATGGTCACATGTCATTTAAAAAAGCTCTGTCTCACTTGCATAGTTTGAAACAAATAGTATGTTCTGAAGCAGAAACAGTTCAGGAAGAGGAATTCACTGTTTCTTGAACTCAAGCTCTGGTTCAACAATTATATATTATTATTATTTATATATAGTGCTGAATAATAATGATTTAATGAATTTCTTGTATGTATCTTCTTGAATGTATGACAGAACACCTTCTGTTAAAATACATTAATGCTTTATTTCCATTTGTTATATATACGATTTATTTTTGGACGATACGTATTAATCTTTATTCATATTGGTTTTGATTGATTTTTCTAGGAAATTAAAGATAATATCATATTTTACTTATGGCCGAGTCACCGCCAAAAAAAAGTTACAGAAGACCGATCGAAGAAGTTATCGAGGATGAAAGTGACGACGAGTACGTTCCGTATGTTTCATTGAAACAAAGAAGAAAAGAAAAACTAACCAGAATTCAACAACTGGTGAAAGGAACTGGAATGAAAGATAGCAGTAACGATGACAGTATGTTTGCTGTTAGCAATTTTTTTCCCAATATACAGGCATATAATAACGCAACTAATTGTATAGGTGAAAGTGGAGCAAACACACCAGAACATTCCTTAGAATACAACGTATCCGGACCAGCGTTAGCGCCACAAGAATTGCCTGGTCCCCAAGCTAATATAAGTTTGTTAGATCAGCACAGTACGCTCAAGAGAAAGGCTGAAGAGGTGATAGAAACTGCAAAAGACATTCAGGTACAATTGTATTAGTTTATTATTGTAAGTCATTACTGGTTTTAATTTATGCTTTGTGATTTTCAGATCAAAGAGGAACAAAAAATATTGGAATCGGTAGCAGAAGGACGTGCTTTGCTTTCCGTGAAAGAATTGGCCCAGGGAATCACTTATGAAGACACATTGAAAACTGGTTGGAGACCTCCAAAGTAAGCTTACCCACGTCCCTCAACTAGATCGGAACCTTTTGGTTTTATTGCATAAGGTATAAGTGGAATAGATAGGAAAAATGAAGGTTTTCAATGCTATTAAGATTCATCAGAGATAGAACTCGAGAAGCAAATGAAAAACTTAGGTTTGAATTACGAATAGACGTAGAGGGAGATGACGTGCCGCCGCCGATACCCTCCTTTCGCGATATGAAATTTCCACGTTCTATTTTACAAGGCTTGAAAAAGCAGGGAATTAAAAAACCTACACCGATTCAGATACAGGTAATTTGATGTTTTCTTACCAGTGATTAGTAATTATCCATTCACAATAAAACTGAATTATACATTGATGTGGGCGTGTGAATTGCAGGGCATCCCTGTTGTGCTCTCGGGACGGGACATGATCGGCATTGCTTTCACAGGCAGTGGCAAAACCCTCGTCTTCGCTCTCCCTATCGTGATGTTCTGTCTTGAACAAGAATGCAAATTGCCTTTTCAATCGAACGAGGGTCCGTATGGTTTAATTGTGTGTCCATCAAGAGAACTTGCAAGGCAGACGCATCAGGTATGTCTTTCAGGAATGATATGATCACTTGCAGGAATATTTATAGATTTTACTGGGTTCAACACAGGTTATAACGTTCTTCTGCAAACAACTGGAAGCAGAAGGTCATCCAAAATTGCGCAATGCCTTATGCATTGGGGGTTTGCCTGTAAAAGATACTCTAGATGTTCTGCGCCAGGGTTGCCACATAATGGTTGCAACACCTGGACGTTTAATGGATATGCTCAACAAAAAGATGTTCAACTTAGGTGTCTGCAGGTATAATAATCTAGATATCTAGTGATATTTAGAATTTATTGTTATATTAACTTTTGTTACTTTTATTTTCAGATATTTATGCTTAGATGAGGCAGATCGTATGATCGATATGGGCTTCGAAGAAGATGTTAGAACGATATTTTCCTATTTTAAAGGACAGAGACAGACTCTATTGTTTAGGTTTGATATTCTTAAATGAACCAAGCATGTAGATTTCAGTGTACCCATATAATAATCGTATTTTTAGTGCAACTATGCCGAAAAAAATACAGAACTTTGCCAGATCAGCACTGGTTCGTCCCGTTACAGTAAATGTTGGAAGGGCTGGAGCTGCAAGTCTTGATGTTGTACAAGAGGTGTGTTACTTCACCATGTTTGTCTCGTTATAGCGTTATCAGTTGATATCTCATTCATTTGTGTAATATACATAAACATGTGACTGAACAGGTTGAATATGTGAAAGAAGAAGCCAAAGTTGTCCATTTGCTGGAATGCTTACAGCATACTCCACCGCCTGTTCTCGTTTTTGCTCAGAAGAAAAACGATGTGGATGATATCCATGAATATTTGCTGCTTAAGGTCAGTAGGAACTGAAAGCTACCAACATACTTGTATATACTAAAATAATCTGTATATAGGGAGTGGAAGCAGCTGCTGTGCATGGTGGAAAAGAGCAAGAAGAGAGAAGTCGAGCTATTGATATGTTTCGCAATATGGAGAAGGTTTGGAAATCCATATGATATTTTCTGTTACAATGGCCTAGTGCAAACCTGTCGCCGCTGATACAAATGTATGACATATTCCAGGATGTTCTTGTTGCTACTGACGTAGCCTCCAAAGGTCTAGATTTTCCTGCAATCCAGCATGTTATTAATTATGACATGCCCGAAGATATTGAAAATTACGTCCATCGTATTGGTCGTACCGGACGATCAGGGAAAACCGGGCTGGCAACTACTTTCATCAATAAGGTATGGCTCCTCACATTATCAAAAATATTGAATAAAGTTTATATTTGGATGATGAATATTTTAATGCGTAATTTATCAGTCATGCGACCAGTCGGTTCTCCTTGATCTAAAAGCTCTCCTGATCGAAGCGCAGCAAAAAGTTCCTCCCATGTTGGAAGAAATTGTTCCAGATGATTCTTCTTATCTTGAGCTTGGAGGAGAGCGTGGATGTGCTTACTGTGGTGGACTCGGACACAGAATCACGGACTGTCCCAAGCTGGAAGCTGTGCGGTCAAAACAGATTTCCAATCTTGGAAGACAAGATTATCTTGCTACTAATGCTGGCGACTATTGAGCTGAATGCTGGTTATGTGCATTTGGATATTATTATTTCGTTTTTGCGACTTGCGATTGCTTTGTTGTGCTTTTTTCTCTTTTATACATTATAAACAATAACTAAATCAATGTATCACATTAAATGAGACCCGTTGACACAGAAGGATTTTCCTATCAAGTGGTAATAGGTTTGAATAATACAGGAAATGTTTGACCCATGACCTTTAAGATACGAAATCTGTTTTTACTCGAATTGCTACCACGGTTGTTTTACGGATCCATTGTTGTAGAATTACGAAAAAAATTGGTGATTGGAGGATTGGTAAGTTTTTTTTCTATACAATACTGACATATCACAGAAGCCTGTCGTCACTTCTTATTCAAAAATGCTTGTCAATTGTGATGCTATAGTGGTTAAGGAGTGCAGAGTAGGAAGTGCCCCTGCACTTTCTACCGTATTTATTCGATTGTAAGCCGCCCCTGATTGTAAGCCACCCTTGACTGTAAGCTGCACTTGAACATAGGGTAGCCTACCTAAGCCTTTTTACCAAATTAGACCATAATTAATCAAAAATGTGATCTGGGGCTGCGATTGGGGGCCCTATTCGAAAGAAAAGTAGCCTATAACCTATTCCTGCCTGAAACGGATCCCCGTGCAAGTTTTCACAAAGCCTAGTCAAAAACCCCTTGAGTTATGGGAGAACGAACATCTAAACACACACACAGTTTCTCCTTTATCTATGAACAGTACCCGGCGCCAAACTTCGGTATGGTAAGGGAAAATGTAAGCCGCCCTTGATTGTAAGCTGCACGAAAAGATGAAATAAATACAATATAAGCCGTGGCTTACAATCGAATAAATAACGGACAAGACTAAACACTACTAATACCATTACCTGGTCATATTTTGCCACACCATATGACTAATACAGTCAAACACTAGTGTTACTAGTCCTATTGTTTGGCAAATGTAATTGTAGGTATGGTCGGTATCAGTAAAAAGATTCGAGTCGCTAAAATTGGGTATCAGTCATAATGCTAGAGGGCCATCACTACATTTTCTCCTTGGAGTTTTCATTAAATTCGAGAACAATTTACTGTCAACCTGGACAAGTTAATATCCCGAACGAGACACCAGGACAGATCCTTCAAATTGGGACTGTCACGGCCTAATTTGGATGTATGGTAGGCCTAAGTTCAACCAGTGCATTCACGATTGAATCATGGATTAGGAATGAGCAGATAGTAGGCCGTATGTTTTATCGAGTTGGCAAAGGAACGATGGTCATTTGTTCCCTTGTTGTAAGGCAGGGCTGTCCAAACTCAAAGAGGGCCATATTTGATAAAGTGGAGATGCCCGTGGGCCAATAGATCCTTCTGAAGTTTTTTTACCACAAAATCTTTATTTTTCAAATGGTATTGTTATTCTGTAGGCTATACAGACTCACTGTGATGTACCTTATGTATTGTAATAATGGGAAGGACACAATGGCTGCAGCTCGCTTTATTGCCCAAATCATTTATATCTGAAGACATTTGATTCATTTATTTCGTTTAACAGTGCTAGCGGCTCACATTCCATTATATTTTTAGAATTTTCCGCAGGCCAATAAAAAATGGGCCGGACTTTGGACACCCCTGTTGTTAAGAAAATGTAAGACCCTGTTTCAGATACAATCTTATAATCAGTATTGCACTGTTTTCATGTATACTGCGCTGAGTATTTAGTGCATGGAATTTGCATATAGAACATAGCGTTCCTAAACCATATGGCAAGATATTTGAATAGTCAAGGCTGATATAACGATATTATTCATTATTAAAATAAGGTTTTCCTCTTTACAGATCTGAAGGATGAAATCATCTTTGAGAATAAAATGGAATGCAGTGAAAATATAAAATGGTATACAGCTAATTTTTATTCTATATCAATAGTTAATTTAAGGTGGCAAGTCATTCACATCGACCATTCTGAAAGTTTACGCAAGAATTTTACAAAATAAAGACACACATCAGTCTATACGTACTGCGAATTTGTATTCTAGCACAGTCGGGGGTAGGCTAAGATAATGCTGTCCAATTTTTCCAAGGATGTTGATATGTAGGAACTGAAATGTGGGTTTAATGTTTTGGATTTATCCATGTATGTACTTAATAATATGAACAAGAAGATGGTTCATGCATTTCAATATTTTGACTTTAGTTAATCTCATGAAAAAGTATTTTCATCACCCAATTGAAAAGATCATCTATAACAGGGGTTCTTAAACTTTTTTAACACGGACCCCTAAAGGATTTTTTTGGTTTGTGCGGACCCCTAGTGGCCTAGTATGAGAAAAACTTTTTTACAATGCTCTGTCAGCTTTGTAGGCTTTATACTTCCATTAGCAAGACCCTTCCCACATAGAACACGCTGTGGATTTTGTGTCCCATTACGCTCGGTAATGAAGGAAAACTAAAGGGAATAAAATCACTGTATTTTCTTTTCATTGACATTATGATATTGTATGATAAGCTCTTTTTCAGATTAGCCTTGAGCTCATAGAAAAACATGTACCTTTTTAGAGATATATAGGGACTTGTAGCCACTTCATTTGGATTAGAAATGTACTGAGATATCATGTTCAAAGTTGAATAAGAATTTTGTATTAAGCGGCATTGTTGCATTTCAGTTTGTGAAACAACCGTATTAAAACCAGTCATATATTGAGCTTTTTCTCTTTCAGTAACGATGGACCACAGCCTAATTGAAGCCGTTTTCAAGAACCACTCGAGATCCAATGTGGCTATTACCGTAAGTATCCATAAACAAAGAGGATTTCTAATGAATGTGTACAGTACCAGTTATGTTAACTCTCTAAGAGTTGATATCAACTATTTATTAACTTACTGGAGTGTTGAGAGTAAATAAGTAGCTACTGAGCAGCTTCAGCATTGCCGTCAAAGTGTTATTTATTATTCAGACCTAATCTGGTGTTGAATAGTCATATTGAAGTTACTATTTCCACTTCAGTTATATGGTGCTCTCATGAATTATTTAAAGAGTAAGAGGGGGTTGTTTGGCGACAATGACGGTTGGAGTAAGCTGAATACAGCTTCTTAGAATATAATGAGAAAACTTGAATCTCTTAAAGTTGAAGTATAGTTGCAGGTCAGAAGACGTAGGCTACTTCTAAGGCACTATTGTGTCACAAATACCTTTAAACCTATTCTGATGGTTTCTGAACTCATTTTAATAACATAGCTAAAGTCTTTCTTGAAATATAAAAAATGTGTGATCTCATTTTAAGCTTATAGTAAATAATAACTATTCAATGCGATGCATCTTTCAAGCTTTGAATTCATTTTGGAGTGAGAAAAGATGACCAAGAATGTTACTACCATGTTTATTTTGATTTGCTTGATAGCTTATAAGACGTGATGACAGAATTTTTTAGCTTCCATAGAATTCCCTAGTCTGCTTCATTTGGCATGAATCTCATGCATTGTTTACCTTTCTATAGGATGGCAGTTGTCATTTAATTCCATTAAGGATTTTTAATCCAACGGAAAAAATCTTGTTGTTCAGGTTGAGTTTCTTGTCATTTGAATGTTAGTTTAGCGTTTCAGTGTAGTAGGATTAGGTGTTTCGTCAGTACTATACAGATGTCATGATACCTTATATCTGTTATCTTTGTCGAGTATTCTTCATTACCTTATTCTCAAGCCATTCACTTGCAGCTAAATTATTATTATGTCAAGTCTTGTGTAAGTAGAGTACAATAATGACAAATTCTGAACTGTCGTATCATGTTTTGAAGAAGGTGAGTAACCGAGGGCAGAATACATGTACAGACACAAGCTTTATCTTTAGGTTACCATTAGGGTATTGTAGAACATTTATTCAACAAAGAGCGGTACCCGATTCGTAATAGGGTTGGTCGAATGATGTTTTAAAACAAAGAGCGTACCTTTGTCTTGACTAGTTTAGGTAGCAGTCTTCAATAAACAGATAAAATTATCTTTATTGTCCCACCCCCTATTGTCTGAGTAATGGAATATGTATCTCTTTAGTTTCTGGTAACAAAATGATTGAGTTAAACCCGTAGTCGAAATTCTTCTTCAGTTGCCATAACAATAAATTCTGTAGGAAAAGCAAGTCAGACTTAAGTTTCTATCTCTTAATTGAATTGAAAGTTTTAAGATAGGATACTACTTTGTAAGAGTGAACAGTATTTCTGTATTCTTCGATCTAGTCAACTGTGATTGTAAGCATTCAAGGTTAAGTTTATGCAGACTGCCAGCAGTGGTGCCAGATAGGTCTACAAATATAAAATTGGGATCATAGCCAAGTGCTACATAATTTAGATTTGCTACTTGCAATGTTTTCAACTACACTTAAAATAAGCTGGGCTAATTCGGGTTAATATTTATGCATTAGTATTGTGATTTAATTATTTTTTGAGTTGAATAGGAAACATATAAAAAAACTATTCATCATTTGAGCCCCTTTTAAATTTTCCATACCCCTATTTTTATTATCATTGTAATACTTCAATTACAAATTCAATACTTACAGCCCTTTAGCAATTGAGATCTAGTAGTACCGGATTGTGCATGTTTTATAGCTCCAATATTGATCATACAATCACTTTTCTCTTCCAGTGTTTGCAAGATCAATTACAATCTCTAGAGGTACTGCGAGATTCATCTCGACGTAGTTTTACTGCTGTAAGTGCACTTCATTTTTAAGATAATGTGTTTATAGTACTGTATTACTGTAGTACTGCCTTTATTTTCCCAGTGCATGGTGAAATTATCTTTGTTGATTTTCATATCATACCTATGTTCTTATAGATATAGTATTATATATTGCTGCTATTAATACTTTAATGTTTTTAGCTCAGAAAATGTGATGCTGAGTTAGATAGGTCAACACACAGTCTGCTCGAATCCTCGTCTCGCAATTTCATTCCGTCACCAGAAGAAAATGCTCACATACAGAAATTAGCATATTTGCATGCGAGTGAGTTGAATTCTTTATAAAGTAACTTTGAAATATTAGACTTGAAATTAATTTTCACTACTTCACAGATTCCCCACTCTACCAAGTAAACAGTAACAATAACAACAACGGAAATTCCAGTCAAAATAAAATGCATTTGTCTGAAAGTCAGTCCCCTCCTTTGGACCTTTCAACTCTCCTCAATCACTTTTCCTCAACGAATAGCGGGCCACGTTCCAGCGGGATGTCTGGAGCGGGCATGTCCTCCAGCGGAAGCAATGACGAACTGCTTTCACTTCTCGAGCGAATATCTTTGACGGGACATCAGCTGCAATTGGAGCTACAGGTATTTGACATTTTTATCATCTCTATCGAGCCCGCTGTTCATGTGATTACAACAAGCCTTTTACTTACCAGAATGCCAAAATACGGGAGGGCGAACTGTTGGAACAAGTGAAGCGAGTCAACTCAAAGAAAAACGGATTTTCCAGTTCAAGAAAACTTGATTTTAATGGATTTCAAGGTTTACTATTATTTGTTACGAATGAACCATAGGTAATTTATTCTGAATACATTACATTGCATTACATTTCTCTCAACAGAGAATG
>QXVX01006643.1:0-22203 GCA_013436065.1 Halocynthia aurantium
AGCAATACATACAAGAAAAAATCAATAGACACTTCAGACAAAATGAAAGTGAATAAATAATTTTGAGCTGATTGCCTTCTCAATGGTGAGATTAATATCAATCAATTTCAGCAGTATCAACGATATTCCATTTCATTAACTAAAAAGGCTACGTCAAAGATAAAACGTGAGTTCGCACCAAAACTTAGTGTTTTTATTCAAGTGTAACTCGATCGAGGTAGCAAGATATAAAAATCATTCAAAAGGAATTCTATCGACTGTGAATAGCACAATTTGCTGAATTTGGTGATGTATATTACAAATGAATTGGTAGACTTCCAGTAAGATGAAGAATGTATGGTAAGTATACTACAGCATGGAAAGCTGAAGTTAAAATTTACAGCTCACTGTAATCAACTTTACATTCTGAGCACCGACTCTCAATCAAACATGATTGGGGAATGTAATACAATTACGGAATGCAGACAATTCCATCGGAAAACATTGAACAGTTAGTAGGCTTTTGAAACTTGATACATTTATCCTGTGAAATTTCATAAATGCAGGTCAAAGCATTGATGGAGTGATAGAACATAAAAATTCATCTACGTTTCATAACTCAATTCCCCACCAGTGGTGTTATTTATCTATTCAATAATAATAAGTATAAGAATGAAATAGAAGAACAGCTAACTTCATTAAATAATATTATAAAAAATAGATATTTATGGGGTGAACTACAGCCAGGGCCGAATCAAGGCCCTCAGAGGCCCTAAGCACTGAAAAATTAATAATGGTAATAGTAACTAAATAATAGTGTTTGAATAATACAGAAGCTGTGGCTCATGGGCCACAGCCTAAGCCGAAAGAAGTGTTTCGATACTGCATATGACCAAGAGTGAACAGTCTCCATTATAACGCACATAGAATTATTTAATGAATAGCGAAAATAATCAAAAATGTGTAACGCTCTCGAGCAAAGGTAAGCAAGGCGATAATTCTATTGAACTACCCTGAAGTAATACTTTCATTTATCACCTACCCAGTAACAATCTCTGACGAATTTTTGATTTAGAACTCATTCGTAATTGAGGAAGTGGTGAAGCCGAGAGTACATTACATAAATTACTGTCATATTGCAACATAGTTAATGAATTCACAGCAAAATCGGCAAATTACTTGGGGATGACAATGCTGTGTAACATGTATACCGCTACTAATAATTCAAATGAGAAAACAAATACTGTTAGCGAGAACTCGTTAAAACGATTACCAATGAAATAGGCTATGTTTGTGCTTCATTACAATTTGATTCATGGCTATTAAACTAAGGTTAAAAAAATTACTTGAGAGTAGTACTTTGTACACTACACAACTCATCAGCAGTGTTGTCAAGGACAACTATTTCACATTGAATTCTAATGTTTATCTAAGTTTACTAATATTTATGTTTTATAGTAAAGAATAATTCAGATATATAATAGTAAAGACATTCAGATATGGGCCCATAAAAAAAAGTATTTGAAATCCGGCTCAAATTTGTTCATAGAATATCTAGGAAAACATAATAAAAGCTGTTTGTCATTGCATAGGTTACATAAACTCGCTTCTCACTAATTTAAAAAAGAAAATCTGAACACAAATTACTTATGTTCTAGTGTAGTAATACAGAATAAATACATTTCATCAATACTAGGAAAATCAGGACAGATTATATCCTGCAAAATTCAAAGGTAATGAAATCAACGTGGAGTACAGTTTTACATTGTTCACTATAGAATGGTTAACAATATTCATAAATAAGAAAACATTCAAAGTTATATATATAATACTATATGAATCAACTCAACTTTGGATGTACAATGCAAAATTTAGAATTCTTGAAATTTGAATGACAAATTACAAAATATAAATTAAGCTAAATGATAATTGAGATAAAATTTAGTAAATTTCAAGCGCCCGATTGTAGCAGAGATTATTTCTCCCCTTTCAGACATTGAACCGCTGTTCCCCTTTTAAGCTGTTTGCACACACATTTTGCTACCAGCATACAAAATATTTGTTACCTTCAATAATTGATTAAATAATGATTCTACTCATTGAAAATAGTCATTTTCACAAGTATTCAGTGTGCACATACCATTTACGCAGAAAAAAGCAGAAGATTTTTGCACATATTGACTGCTAAACATTAGAGAGAACTTTGCTGCCTTTTATCAGGTAAAACTTTTTACATAATTTCTAGATCTTGCAAGAACTCGATTATATTTCTTAGGATACTCAAATAACCTGCATTGCACATCAATAAGAGTGTGTCTGGGACAAAATTTCAGTGAAAGTTTGATGCGAGCATTTCAACTCGTACATAAAACACATATTATGCACCATCAAGTGCATTGACATGAAGAATCATCATGGTTGTGTGATTTATAATAATTTGTTACAAATTGGTAGGATTTGTGTTAAAATGCAAGTTCATCCACCAGTAATCAAATGTATCGTTCATGCAAGACAGCAGCTTAATAAAGCAGACATTAGTGGATTTTTAGGAAAGGGCTTCTAGGAATGAATCAAATTTCAGTAGTGACCTGATCGCAATAATAGTTTTAAATTTAGTGTAATGATGTAATTGAACTAAATACAGGAATGGTATGGGAGCTTTATAATCAGGGCACATAGATATAGAATAGAAATAGTGAGAAAAATTTAAATTTTTTTAAAAGATGGTTTGCTGTTGTTGTTGTTGTTAGCTGACCCCTTCTTTTTGCTGTTTGAGTCCGGGCACACGTTCAACAGCACGTTCAATTTTGTGTGTGCAGCGTGCACACGAAAATGCAGTTTCGATTCCATTGAATAATGCTTGTAGTCCTGCCTAAGGAAATTTTTAATGGAATGGTTCCATGAATGTGGATTAATCTCGATATGATTAGATTTCATAAGAAATTTTTTTTTTTTCAGTAATTTCGATGTTATGACACTACACTGATCAGTGGGTGGGCCGTAGTTTGGTGACCCCTGATCAAGAGGATTTTATTTAATTTAGTATAGAAAATTGACCTACTTGATATTTTTCAGTAGGTTTTTGGCCTCGTCGTATCTTTTCTGCTCAATCAGCATCCAAGATAGTTCCACAAGGGCGAAAGGCGTGATGTAGTGATCTTTTTTGATTCCTTTGTGACTGCAAAAGAGAGCAATGTGGATGCAAGCACAAATGTAAACCTATAACTAAGGCATCATGATATAATCTGACATTCGAATAGTCCTCCAGCATAAATATATGCTATGATTTTTGTGATGTGATAAATACGTATGATGAAGTTTGATTTATAAACTAGGCACTGTAAGAGAATACAAACATCTCTTATCTCTCTTTCTTGTACTACATCATAGTTTCTCACTTTTAAAGTGTTGTCATAGCAATCATTACGATTTTCTCACTCAATTTTCTCATTGTATAGCCTTCTTGGATGGGCAACGAAGATAGGAAGGGATAAGGGAGAGAATGAGCAAAAAGTGAGAGAAGAGTGTTGGCATTAGGTAATGTATTCAGGAGGCAGTGGCTCCATAAAAAAAAGAATGCTATACTTAATACAAAATTCATTGGTATTATGCAGAAATTCGTAAGGTACACATACTTGTCCTGAACATCTGCCAAGCAGAGTTCGGCTTGAAGTGGTTGGCTTGAAAGTGCTAAGCATACACCTTTGAAGAGTTGAAGCATACAGTAATCATCAAAGTAATTGAATTCGGGCAGAGCTGCCTTTGTCGTTTTTGAGGATTTCGAAGCAGAAGATTTATCTAGAAAAAATATAAGTTCTAAAAATCCTATATATATATACAGTATATACAAACCCACGAATCATATGATATTTCCCTTATCATCTTATATGATTTAGCTCACTAGTAAAGGAGAATATTGTTATATCATTCGCAAATAAGATTGCGAGAAGCTGCACATTGTTTTAACTATATACACTTCCAAATCGCCTGATCGTTCGTAATACATATTGATGAGGGATCATAACATTATGCATAATACATGTCAATAGAATCTGTACCGCTACTCGACTGACGATTGATTTCTTTGATTTTAGTATCGTGCTCTTCTTTCATCTGTTCCAAGGCTTCCTTCTCTTCGGCAATGAGCTCTAAGTGCTTTTTCCGCAATTCCGGATGTCCACGGAGCATGGCCATTCCACTCCAGCAGTAGAGCATTTCCTGAGTAAATCAAATTAATCATTAACCTTGATCAATTAAGACATCTAGAGATGCACGGTAGAGAAATATTTATCCTAATGATTCGTTCGTAGTGTAGTTCGTAGTGTACAGATATGCTACACTTCCAAACAGTATTCTTGAAAGGATAAAAAATTTCCATCAAGTCAAGTCAGATAAATTAAAAAGCAATGCTTTAGCAGTTTTAAAGTGAAGTGAAGCACGGCAACATAACAAGTAATTTATGACAAGTGTAACTTTCGGCGTCGATATTGCAAAAGTACCGCCGATGTCAAAGATGGAAATTGCGCGGAGCAAAAACATATTGATGCTTGCTTGTGTGTTTGTAAAGAACAAATAAAAAAGAGGAAGGTGTTACATTCTCGCCCCGAAGTGTCCTGTTGGTAATTGTGTGGTAAATACAAAGCCAGTTACAGTGACAGAGTCAAAGGAAAAAAGTTACGTTTTTAACCGGTCAATCGCGAGGTATTAAAAAATTTTCTAGTTGATCTCAAACTAGGTGAAGTTGGCCACCCCTTATACCGAATTTCAGGCCAAATGATTCTATTTTGTACGCTATAGTGCGTTAGAGCAACCCTAAGTAGGATTTGGTTCTGTTTGGTCCCCCAGTATTTTCTTTGTTCATGCATTATTCTGGAATGCATATGGCCCGCCGTGCGAAATTTCAAGTAAGTATTTCATACCAGTCCTGGACACACAAGACGTTTCCCCTGCTCAAAATACTTTCTTGCTTTCCTGGCGACAAATTTCTCTGTAGGTATGCTCTTGCCAGCTATCCTCTGCCTCAAAGTAGGAACTTTCCTTAACAATAAATAAACAAATGAACTCAAATTCAAAACAACGAAAAATACAGTATAAAACAGTTGTGATTACGTCATCAACTCGTCCACTTTTGCGTTCTCTTCCTTCGTTCTGTCCTTTCTGCTCAACATGAATGTTGCACAGATGTATGTGTAGATGGCTTTTGACCACTTGCTCTCCTCCCTGAAGAAATGTAAAATAGACATGAATTGTTTTCTGTTTATGCTTTTTTCATGTGACCTCTAGTGTTGAATAGCATCGCTCATGAAATTTTTAAAGGGAGGTAATGGTAATAAACCAGCGCTCTTCAAATGGGGTTCCGCGGAACCCTAGGGTTCCGCCAAGCATTTGGAGGGGTTCCGTGAACTCTAGGGGTTCCGCGTGTTACAGGGGGAATGATTGTAACTTTTGAACAAAGAGGGGTTCCGCGAGATTCACTGAAAACATGCAGGGGTTCCGTGACGCCAAAAAGTTTGAAGAGCGCTGGTATAGTACTATGCTTACAATGTCTTTGCTTGAAAGTGTAGCATAATTTATTCTATTTTTAGGTAATATCAAGATTGTACTACCATAACTATTACCAGAATAATACAGATGGAGAATTCAGTTTGACATCTGCAAAGGTGTTTGCTCATATGATACATGTTTGAATGAAATTTATCCACCATAAAAGTAAGCCCATAAAATGCACAAGCAATAACTATAAGAAAAGTAGCTGATTTGGAATTATGACCTAGTGGTCATGAATCATTTAACGTTGCTATACTAATGCTATTGGTGTGAANATGCACAAAGGTCCGGAGTACTACATCACTGGAATATTAAGAGTTTTAACCTTAAGCTTATCTAACCACGTACCCTTCACTAAGCATTGCCATCATCACAAAAATCATTCATTCATTCATTAGTGTCATTTTTAGATAAACTAACATCAAGAAGTGAAAAGTAGTAAAAAGAGGTGAAGTTTTCAGTTCCTGTCCAATAGCATCTGCCCTCCCTTCTTTACAAAATTCAGCTTCACAGATCTAAGCGATTCCCTAGTTCCCATAACTCATTACCACAGATAGTAGTAAGACGTTTTGATAGTATATTCATCGCTTACCTTAAAATTTCTGCATATTTGCGTGCTTGGTCCCACTCTAGTTTGTAGGCGTGACACCACATCATTTCCCAGTAACAAATATGGGAAAACTGTTTCCACTCTTGTTGGATCGTGCTTGCTTTGTCCAGCCAAGCGATAGCCTGAAAATAGTGTTTTAGCAAGTTGTCTATCATTTAACTATCATATTCAAGCACAAAGCCTTCATTGTAAATGGGAATGTGGTCAAGAAGATAATACATATGGATATCGCTGTGAATTATCGAATTGACTGTCAGAGAAGACTGTTTTCTGTGTAAGCCATATAAGCAAAGGCTGCCAGATTGTGCTTATATCTAAGATTTGTGCTTATTTTGAAAAAACAGTGTCTTAGAAAATATTAATGTGCATATTTTTAAGGAACATGCTTTTTTTTATTTGCGTGCTTTGTTTGTCTTATTAGACGTAGAAAGTATCCGATCACATATGTTGGTTACTACTACCGGTATGCCCAACCAATTTAGGAAAAGGACAAAGGACTGCAGATCATTTCTGATTAAAAATATTATAAGTGATTTGATCTTCTTTTTTTTGTAGTCAGATGTATAGGAAGAGTTTGAATAATAAGGCTGAATCTGTACTTACTTCATCAAAGTTTCCTTTTATTTCCTCTAAGCGCCCTTTGAATAATAAGAAATAGACACCGGTGGGATATTTGAGTAACATGTCTCCAAGAATTTTTTCTGCATAAACCAGATCTTCATCATGTGTTCCTATAGAAAAATAAAAATTTGGTTGTAGAATGAAAAATATGGTACTGTACATCTCATAAATAAAGTAAAATCTGTGTGTCTGTCTGTTTGGATGTATGTACACCTATAAATAGGGTTCTTGTTAATTAATAAAGCAATAATATAGCTTAGAGCAGCCTTGAATAATTTATGACCGATCATAAATCCTAATATTGATACTGGTTAGCTCTCAAATACAGGCTTTTTGAGATCAGAAGTATATTTACAATTTGAATGCGAATCAGTATTTTGGATGGCCATAAAAATAAATAGTGGTGGGAGGAACTCAAATCAATTTTTCAGTAGACATATCATTTTTAACAATGGTTAAAATTTTGGCAATATTTGGTTTGAACATTAGTTCAAAAATTATATTTCAATGAAATGAAGATTATTTGAATGTGTGCCATGGTATCATGGCAGTATTTTAACAAAACCCTCCATGCCTAGTCAGGAACCTCAAAAATGCTTACGGGGATAGAGTTGAGATATTATTGTTCCTTAATGTACAAGAAAATTCCAAGCGCTTGATAAGATTAACATTCAAAAACAAAACTTACCTAAATGCAATGCAGCAAAAAGGTGATAACCTATGATGAAGAGTGAGGTGAGGCTGCTGCGAAGGTTTGGAATCGTGTATGCGAGCTTGTACTGTTCGAATCCTACTGTTTTGTTACATGAGAATCCAACCCACTCGAGCAAAGAAACGATTCTTGGAGGGAGCAGAGACATGAACTGCAGAAAACGAAACGCAATTCAACACAGTTGATCCTCATCAACGGTAGTACATGGAAATACTGCTAAAATTTAAATAGTTTAATCCATCACCACAGATAAAATTTTGAAAAAAATTCATCCCTTTTCTTCAAAGAGCAAACGCCCTAAAAATGTGTTCATTTACTGTATGAAAACTTCATTCTTTGATATAAGCTTGGTTGAATGTAACAGAAAAGGTCTGTACAAGTTTATGTAAGCTCTAGTGTAGAGATGATGTACAAAGGACCTTTGTTCTTGGCTATAAATTATATTACCAATTCAAAGAGATACTAGTACTGGTATCCCATTCAGTTTCAAAATAATTCATCATGATTAAAAGAGCTTCCTATTGTTCTTATAGCATTCAAGCAACAAGTTTGTTTAATTTGCAGAGAAATAGCAAGTTTATTCTCGTTTTTTTTGTATCAGCCCTCATATTATCGAGGCAATGGTGGCAGTCAAAGATCCCCTGAATTTTTTTTCAATGATTCCTGGTGCCAACAAATAGTGCTGGGAAAAGGTCCTGCCATCATATGTTTCCATAGCTAATACGTACCAGGATTTCACAGCTCAAAGTTTTCGGTAAAAAATGCAGATTATACATGGTGGCATGTTTCTTATTTTTGCGGAATACTTAGTCTTAAAAGTGCAAAATTTGCACAGGTGCCAGGAACCAGTTGCCAACTGAAAATCCGGTGCCCAGGCAATGGGAATGTAACAAATCACCTTCCCTATTTGTAACGCTTACCACATTGAAAGTACCGCATCCCATGAGAACTCCTCCTGCAAAATGCTGAAGATGCGCGTTCCCTCTCCATTCCATTTTTTCCAATATCTTTCTGCAGTAATTATAAGTTTGGTAGCATTGCCTAATCTTGATAGCACCCTTAATGAAACTGATGAAGTTGTCATCCTGCATTGCATAATGACATAAAGACGGTTAGTATAAAAAACAGAGTAAAAACAATTTCAAGTAAAGGTAAGGTACAGTCAAGTTCAATATGAAACAAGGTGCAGTGCTTAAAATGTCTTAATTTTTTTCAGCAAACTTAACAGACTGCAGTTCAAACGCTGTGGGGCAGGGGTGGCTCAACTTTCTAATCCTTGATGGACCGTAGAGGTGAAAACATGTCTGCGATCGATTTTTTCAAGCTCCCGAGGGCCTAGAATACTTTATCTATATATTTCATCATATTTTTCCGTCCAATTTCTCGTCGCTTTGCCCATCCCTGTTCTAATATAAGAGGCTCTTCAAGAAATAATGGATTTTTGTTTCAAAACCGAATGAAATACCAGTAATAAGTACCTTTATTTAGACGATATATAGTATCATAGCGCACATGCCTAATGTTCGATTATGTCTTTGAATCGGTATTATAATTGAAAGCCAGAGACAAAGGTGCTTTGTACATCATCTCTCGTAACACTGAAAGCCGCGCACATATAAAACAGTCAGTTTGTGTACACATCACAATATGTAAAATTTACCCGAACCCATAATGTAAATTGTAAAGCAAAGTCGTCACACAGTGATAGACATATCTTTATGGTGTTTGTACATATTGGAGATGCTGATTAGATCAAAGTGGAGCATGCGGATTATACATTGGGCAGATATGGTACATACATTAAAGAAGAGACTGCTAAGTCGCTAACACGAGTACAGACTCAGACTTCAGCTAAATGTGTGGTGCAATTATCACCATCTCTGTCAAATTGTCACATGACTGCAACCATCATGGCACTTATTTTTTCACATTCCTACAGATATCAGCAATGTTCTCTATTCAATATGCCTGGCATAAGGCAAAAATTTGTGTGCTACATCCACAAATGTATATAAACAGTATCCATCAATAATATGTTCAATGTTGCCCAAAGCTGTAACTGTCACAGCAGGATATCTAGAGCCTTCCATCAAAATGGCATAGGGTGCTATAATGTAGCATGATTTGTGCAGGCAATGATGAAATGCCTTTTATGCTGTGTGCTTTTCAATTAATAATTTAATTACAATCAGAAGAGTGTCGAATGGTTTATTTACTGACTAGACAGCCCTGAGTAAAAACAAAAGGCCATGCTCCTGATTATCAATTCAAAACCCAGGACCCATCTCTAAAGGAGCAAAACCTTTAACAGCAGCTGGGCAAAAACTTGCTATGCGAATCCTCCAACCTTAGAAAATATTTACCTGCACAAAAGTAAGTCCTGATCGGAAAAGATTCAATTCTGCAGATATCAGTTCGACATGCAGCTCCTCTGTAAAGAAAAACACTTTCAATATGGCGGAAATATATACAAGAACAAAGGAAATGTGTCAGCATGCGATTGCTATTCATATTATATATATTCATCACTAATTAAAATCTTCATGAGCTGATAATGAAATTAGACAACAGTACATGAGACAACAGTACCTATGAATCATTGTTGCAGCATTCAGCTAATATAAGCTGCTTTTCTACCAATAAGTTTACCATGCCATTAGCTTACAATATAGTAAAGCTTGCTCGGCACGATCTAACTCTCCGTAGCGATAAACACAATCATAAAATTTAACTGCAAATTGAATTATGCATTAGTTGGTATTCACAGATATACTCATTTTTTAGCATCATTTTTTAAGCTTTAAATACTGTAGTGCTGTGAACGTTACAACCAATTTTGTTTTGGAACTGGCCCTGCAGTTTCTCATCGACTCCTTCTTATCACGGTCATATTTTTGCAAGTCCAACCGAGAACACCACGGTATATTGTAATTTGTCGCAATTAATCCGTGTTTTATCACCGGTAAACGAAGAAAATTATAAATCATTACCTTCGGTTAGTTCAGGACAACTGGTAAGTCCTAACGCTTTACCAATACTCGTCGTCAAATGCTCCTTCCGCTTGTTCCTGCAAAATCAACGACAATCATGAATTTTTATTCTGAAAGCCTTCCGGTAGCAAAACGGAAATTTATTATTATAGGTTATCTGTACGATGCACAATTGATGGTTGGCTATTTTGTGCACCGTAATTTAGTGATTGAAAAATAGATTTCTTATTCGAAACTGCCCATTACTGCACAGCTGCCTATCATGCATTATATAACGGGTACTTCAACCACATATCATTGCCAACAGGCAGTAAAATTATGAATGAAATTATTAATATTTTGATACTGGTTCGGAAATCAGCTTGGACGGATCACGGACCGCATTACTTAATGGGCAGATCAAAGAAAGCAATGGAATCATATTTTATATTACAACCGTGACCAAAAACTCAATAAAATTAATGCTATAAGTAATGCTAACAAGTACAAGGCTACAGCCAAGTTTGCCCACTGTGTTTCTAATTCATATATAAAGTACATGACACTGATTTCAGTTTGAGATTGTTTGATCACAAAGCAAAGTATATTCGCTGCTGTATAGTTCACCTTTAGATGACAAGCAGAACAAATCAAATAGTTAATCTTTAATCGAAGTGACCCGTTTTCTGATCAGTTAGTTTGTGACTATACCTTATTGAATTCATTTACATGACATATTAAAAGTACTGTATGCCTGTTCAAACAACAACTTAATCAAATATTTGTTTCACAAACCAATTAATTATATATAGCAAACGATTTTGAAACATAAAAAATAGGTACTATCTGGAAGCTATCTATGTATGTAGATATAGGTGAAAGCGGTATAACTCTATCAGAGAAAGATATGTATTCAATGAACATTTAATCAAAATCAATACAATACTAAGATCACGAGGATACATAAAACCCTAGTGAATATGATATGTTACATTGTGTGTAATGAGTGAACAGTTGTTGAAGGTGACACAGAGAGGGAGCACAGCAGTTGGAAGCACAGTACAGTGGTTGTACAGGTACTTCTGCTTCAAGCTATGCAAATATTGTACTGCACAGAAGCTACCTTCCAAGAGACCATTCATAAGTCGGTAATACTTAAAAGGGGCTTTAAGAACTCACAATAAGTTTGCAAATTTTCTAAATCTAGACAAAACAATTTGGAGAATAAGAAAACATGAATAATTTACTTTTGGCAAAGTGCCGCAGCTTCTTTTATGGAGCTCATTGCATCGCTGATATCTTTCTGAAAAAAAAAATAGAGTCTATCAATAATGCCTCGGAAATGAGATGCACAACAAAATTTAAATTCTGTTCCATGTTTTTTTCAGATTAAATAATGTCATGCTCTTAGGCCCTATGGTTCCAAGAACCTCATCACATAACTACATACCAAACTCAACATTGAATATCAGGACAAAAAAGAACATAGTTTACTAAATGATATACTTACACTTTCAAATGTCATTAGAGCCACTAGAGACTGAAGGGTGACACAACCCACAGCATGGTAGACGCTTGTTGATGACCTGAAAACAAATAGCATGCTTATGAGTTACCCAAAGCTAGTATGCTGATATGGCCGATGCTGCCCCACTGTATATCATTCCGTCACAGCTTTCTAAATAGAGCAGATCTATTGATGGCAGGAACAACAATGTCACATCACAGTAAACGCCCTGACTATGAAACTTTATACAACAGCTTGTTTTTAATTTGTAAACTTGTGGTATATGGCAATTGGTATTCAGTATTAAGATGATAAAGAAACATATGATTGTACTTTGTCTGCATAATTTCTTCAGCTTTTTTGAAATCATTCTGTAAGAAGAGGTCCAGTGCGATTCTTGCATCTTCAAGAGCAAGGGCGAATGCTGAATTATCAGCAGCCTCATTCACTTTCAGCTCTGTCAAGGCATCGACAAACTGCAAAACAAGGAAAAAAGGATTACCATCAGTGTAAGACTTCCATTGATTGAATAATCAGTAAAAAAAATTATTTTCAAGGCTTTTTCCTGATTTGCATTCAACGCCTTCCTGCAAATCCTACACGCCCACCAGTTTAAGAACCTCTGCACTAGACACGTTGTAATATTTTGTAATAATTATTTTTACATCAATCATTATAATGCTGTTGTGAATTATACAATCCAATAAACCACTGGATAGATTTGCAATAAATTTTGCAGGTATGATTTTTACCAGGGATAATTTTAGAACAACTAAAGTTTGGGTAAGAGGCCCCTAAGAGGGGGGGTCTTCGAGTATGGGTAATGTCCCCATGACAGGAGTAACAGGGAATTGCTCCTTGCTCCATTTGAACTATAATAAGGAATTCAAGGATTCTATGCAAGCTTTTACATTACATTACATTTCGTACCATAAAACCTTAAAATAATTCCGCAGGCTAAACTAGAATTAATACCGAGATTTATGCGAGTATAGTAATGAACCACTACTTCGATCAACATTACCTCTTCGTCAGAATCGTTCTTGAAACTGTCGTTGGAGCTGTCGTTAGATGCCATATTCTCTCTTCAGCGGAGCAGTCCGAACGAAAGTAGGAAACTTCTTCTGAATGAGCTCCCAAAGACTGAATAAAGAGTTACCATTCACAAAACGCTTGGTTACGCTGGCTGACATGAACCCTATTCTTAAAAATCAATAAACAAAAGCCAAAAGAAAAAAATACTACCGCGCTTATTCAACCATGTAAAATAATTCAAGTGTAATCGGTAGGTCAAAGGTTACGGTGCTCGGTAGGGTTGCCGAAATATTTTAGCACCATCACTTGAACCTCCATTCCCATCTTGTGGCCGGATACAGATTTGTCGTTCTAGCTGAGAGTGGATTTTCATTGCCGTAAATTCGAGTGAAAAAAATCTTGAGACCTCTTATACCAGAGTTAAACATTTATTGATCAGCGTTGTCACAAAATATTACGTTTGAAAGCTTCGCATACGATTACGGGGAGTTTATAGATGGTACTTAATTAATAGGAGCTACTGACTGGATGTTGATGTACCCAAGACAAGAGGTTACTATTTTATTAATACAGCTTGATCAGCTGTGCCGTTACTAAACGTAATGCCATCCTATTCCCATCCAAATCGACTGGTCGTTGGGAAACGTCATTTTAATTTAACCACCATCTCAAAATATCTCATATACGGAAAAAATAATTGACGATAGAGTCAGATAAGGAATGCTCAAATATTAAAAGCTGTATTTTCCTGCCCAAAGTCAACCTAGACATAGGTTCATTTATCAATTTGGTCCGGAAACACTGAATCTGTATCGCATTATCTCCTGATCACTCTTATCATATATTCCAACCCAGGAAAGTAGGACAGACTTGAGCGAGTTGAGTTTGAATTGTCGAAGCCAATAGAAGTTTACTAGCTTCGCAACTTGAGCAGTAACACAATAATAAGCAGATATTGGTACGAATGGCAGGAATCGTAGGAAACGAGCTTCCCCTCCTAACTGAAATTAGCTTCCGTTCAGCGTGCCTAATTGAAGTAGATTTGGCAGTTGTAAATTGCATTATGAGACAGACGCTAGTCAATATTTATTTGGAGAAATATCTTAAAATCAAGCATTGAGTCAATGTTAGAAAAGCAAATATAAGATTAAAGTCTATTATGTTAATGAGATAGATACGATCCCAATTGGCTATAAAATGAAGCCCGGTTGTATGGATATGAATTATTTTGATATTAAGATACAATGTATAGAGATAGCACCAAATAAAGGGAAGTGTGCTACTTACTTGGCTTATGACTTGGTAAGCTTATTCTGCTTGTGCACTATAACTGGCATAAAATACCTCATGTCATTTTTATCACAGAAATATTTTAGTAAATAAGATCATGTTTAAATATAGTGCAGTGATAATTTCCTATCCTAGAACTTAAATAATTGCATTTATTCAATTTCGTTCTTTCTCTATTCTTCCTATTCGCCTCGAGTAGGATGGTTTATGAAACATATACAGTTAGGTGGCTCTTGATTGTGCTAGTAAGCAGCCCAATTTTCATACGAGGGTTTATTGCCAGAGATTTTTCGAATGTAAATGGCATTGAAGCTACCTACTTCAAAACGAATCGATATTTAATTGATCTTTTTGATACAGTTGATCCAGCTATATGCGTTGTAGTATGCTTGGCTATGATTCTCCTAGGTAAGAACAAGATTTGTGGCTTGATTTGTCTTGGAATTCACTAAAAAAGATCGAATGACGTTGATGGCGTTTCGTCTTTTTTTTAAATTACTATGACACACTCCTCTTGCTATGATGAACTGCATTCAGGACTGTTAATAATATGCATGTATTTTTATCGATTTTTACAACAGGAGATGATGCACTGGGGTTGTTCTCTGTGGCACTGCTGAACACAATTATTTTTCTTTCTGGAACAGTGCTAGTACTCATAGGATATGTTGTTAGGTAAGATGATATCCGCAGTTCGTAATTTAACTCCACATCATTAAGTTAGAAGGACGACACAGATCAATACAGACTTGATTAAAGTTATAGCGTGGTAGCGTTGATTATAACGCAATCGTCGATTTTACATATTACAAATCTGTATTTCAATCCAATACCAAGGAGCATGCATCTGTATCATCTTCTTCATCTTTGCTCCTAAATGAGACGTATTAAACTGGGTCATACAAACCGTAAAAAAATAATGTAAATGGATTGCTAACTACGTTATTAAAAAGGCAAAAAGGCCTTGATTAAGTCACATTCACCTAACTGTTAAATACGGTGCTGGCAACGCCGTGCCCACTGTAGCGATAATAGTGACTGTCATCGAGATTATAGTAATCTTGGGTCCATTTTTGTCCCGTCAGCGACTATTGCAATACCACCTTAATGTAAGTTCCTAAATACTATCAAGCGAGATTTTTTTTTTGTTACTATAATTCGATTTATCGCGTCATGTGATCCCATGCAATGAATGAGGTGTATAACTGAGTAATTTTGTATTTAGATCCTCGTACTATCTTGTCGCCTTGGGAGCAGCACTCAGTGAGATACCAGTTTGTTCTATGCTCGTGATCACTCCCGTACTTGCCGCACGTTGGTTTTCCAAAGACAACACCGCGACCGCGCTCAGTTTTCCTTTCTTTTCATGGTATGCAGGCTTTTGCCTGTCCGCCATTTTATTTCAGACTTTAACTGATCAAAGGAGTCAAAACAACAATTCAAATATAACCGAATATCACGTCATCAAGGATCGGAACTACGAAGAGACGGTTTTCGTTAGTACGTACGGAACTTGTTGTGGTCTCGCATTCCTGACCTTCGTTCTCACAGTTTACTGGATGACGAATGAACCTCCAACTCCTCCAAGCTCCGCTCAGGAACACGTTATAAAAAACAGAACATCAAGGACAGATAGGTCAATCCGACAGCACAGGAATATCCAGTGGGAAATTGTCGTTGATTTGTTCTCTCACAAATCGTTTCTTATATTTATGCCGATGCAAATGTTAAGCAGTTCGTACCGTTTCGTTTTTACTTTACTTCTCTTCGCGTTCCGGAAAGATTTATCTGGATTCAGTTCCCAAACTACTCAGCAACTCCTCGTGTCAGTACTGTTATTTGCTGCTATCGGGTCCTTAACTATGGGAAGAATCGTCGATAAATTCAAGAAATTCAAACTGATTATTGGAATTGGTGAGTTCTATTACCTGTATTGAGTTTAAATTCATGAACTTATGCAGTACAGTCTACGCATCCAGGGGCCGGCGAGCCTAATCATATAGCAAAAGTAGCATATGATACGGGCCGCACATTGCCGCACATTGATTCAGTGTTTCTGAGCAATTGCTCTATAACAGTTATACTGTCTTCAACTTTCATGACTGGGTGTTAAAGTTAGCGATTTTAGCTAACTACCAGATGACACTTCTACGTACTCTGGTTTGGTCGATACATTAAAGCTTTGCAGCAATTAATATACTGTATATGTATATATATTACTGTAGCTATTCTGCAATGGCCAAATGTCATCAAACATTACATTATACCAGGGCTTCCCAACCTTTTTTCGCTGTGGACCCTATACCACCAATTCTTCTCAACCTTGCAAACTTGGCTCGTCAACTATAGTAGTAATAAGTTTATCTATTTTTTTCAGGTTGGATTGTCCAGGTTCTAAGCTCATTCGTTATATATTTCGGTATCAAATATCGGAACATCGCAGTAATATTTGTTGGATTTTCTCTTGGTGGATTTTGGTTATCTAGTATCATCATTCTACAGCTAGAACTTCTTATTGAGACGACGTATCCATCAAACAAATTAGTTTTATCAAGTCTATTTTTTGGTGTAGCGTTTACCTTTGATCTCATTTTTAAGTCAATTTCATTATCTGTAATCAAAAACGTCAATGAAACTTACGTGCTATTATTTGGGCTAGTGCTGGCATATTCTGCTTTAATGCTTCTCTATTTTACCGATACTAAATACAAAAGAATGGAGATTGAAATGCAAGCTGAAGGAGAACGGAAGCGCTTGCTGAGTGTTGACTAACAAAAAATGAAGCGGTGTTCTGAAAATTAAGCTGAATAAATAAGTATCTGAAACTGTTAAACGAGAGTTGTCACTCTTCCATATTTTGGCCTAGACACAAGAGAAGCATTGCAGTCCCGACAAATTTAGAATTTTACTGATATATTGACACGCATTACCCGCTTTCATATACTTGATTGATACCCTCCTGATTTATTATTTTTTTGCATATCAGTCAATACTTTTTGCATGAGGATGCTTACTTTTTTGTTATTTTCACTATGATACAATGCGTCTCTTCTAATAAAGCATACGTATGCCCTAGAATATATTTACCACCGTTAGTATTAATAGGAGACACCTAGTACTAGCTGACAGATACTACCATACATGGATACAAAGTTCTTGGTTTTTCGAAACAACCACAATGCAACAAATGCCCTATTATAATACCAATTGCGCGAAAGCTATGGAAAATTTTTGCCTTTTTCGGGAATTCTTTATTAATGTTGCAGTGTTTGTTGTTTTAAATTTGTTCATATTAAAGCAATGGTAGGGTTCAACCTTTTTAGGGACCGATTCTCTCGTGCTTTACATCAGAGGTGTGCAACCTTGTAGCAAGGATCAAATACACTTAACCGGATTAGACGCCATGCCGCACTTGCATTTCACATCGACTATCTACTAGTGATTGACATAAAAAAAATCGATTGGGTTCTCCTGCAAATCAGATAAATCAACTTTAGGGACGCTTCGCTATTTATCACATCAAAACAGTGGCACTGAATTCCTGTTACCACTGAATTCCTGTTACGGGCCATACTCCATTCAAACACCGCAGCTTCCCGTGGGTCGCACAAATTCAGTTCGCGGGTCGCATTTAACCCGCGGGCCATAGGTTACTCTGCTTTACATCCCTACATTTTTCTGTTGATGGATTTGATAAAGAAAACTATTCAGCTAATAATGTGCTGGATAATGGAAAGCTTTAATATTAAAAAAAGGAATTGATTCTACGAACTTTTTTGGTAACCGCTTCGCGAGATCCGGTACGATCCAGTTGAATTTCGTTGTCTAAGCTTGCCCATAAAACTTCAAAACATTGCAAAACACAAAATATATTTTCTTGTGTACGTAAAATATTATCACGAAGTAGTTGTACTGTGTATTAAGTGATTGTTATCGCGTTTGTATTTAATAATTATAATTCATAGATGTTTCGAACTCAAAATGTCAGGAAACAAAAGGAAAAGGTAGTGGAGGTGAAACGAGTGTATCAAAGAACCGACGTGGCTGTATAGGCATTACCTGTGTATTCATTTTTATTGCGTTGGATTTACGAACAACCTCTTTGTCGAAACCTGTTCGTATGTGGGGGACTTACTGTATTTACGTAACTTAAATACGATATCATACATACAGTGATCGTTCAACATCACACTTTTATTTGCAGTTTTCAACTTTCTCTGCTAAATTTTTTCATGGAGAGCGCGGTTCCTAATTTCCAAATTTCACACGATTATTAATTTTTTTAGATTTAGTCATTACGTACGTAACGTACGTCCATCCATTCGTCATATGCTAAACACAAGTGCTGTATGTAAGCGATCATTACACAAGGAAGTGCAATAGTGTCTATGTTTACTACAGACACTCGGCTGTAAGTAAGAATCCTTACACAAATAGCGACGGGAGAGGGCAACCGTATCCGGTACTACTGGTGTCACAGTTGTGCACAGATCACGATGTAAGGCTTTAGCCGCTGCTGCTGCAGTCATTTAAAAAATAGCATAAAGCTTGTAAGTCTGATCCTAACAGGAAGCTATAGNTGTACTGTGTATTAAGTGATGGGGGTCGCGTTTGTATTTAATAATTATAATTCATAGATGTTTCGAACTCAAAATGTCAGGAAACAAAAGGAAAAGGTAGTGGAGGTGAAACGAGTGTATCAAAGAACCGACGTGGCTGTATAGGCATTACCTGTGTATTCATTTTTATTGCGTTGGATTTACGAACAACCTCTTTGTCGAAACCTGTTCGTATGTGGGGGACTTACTGTATTTACGTAACTTAAATACGATATCATACATACAGTGATCGNTTAATGTCATTGGTGACGGTAAAATGAATTGAGGAGAACAAAGACTAAGAATCATGTGATAAAATACTATCTATCATAAACAGAGACATTGCATTGACCTTGCATTGAAAGTACGATGTGAAAGTCGGTACAGAAAATCGATAAACTCTATAGTCTATATAATGGATCCATATATACGTGTTGTACGGTATTGGGTTACAAACGGATAGTTTTGCGGTTGGATTTCATTATTTGAAGAATACTGAACAAACAAGAATTGTTCATTGTAGAAATAACTCGTAACTATTAATTTACAGTTTACAGTTGAACTTAAGCTGAATAGTTCGGTTGTCCTCAATAAATGACTATCCAAATTTTGCCCGGCCAACTGATTAAACTACGATTCTGTAAAGCATATACACATGTTCCTACTATGTAGGAATCCCTTGCTAAGGCGGCTATTCTTTTCCTAGTCCTGACCTTATTGCTTAAAGTTGGATTTTTTTCAATACTACTATTGATAGAAGCCAAGGATTGACGAGGATTAAGACTGAACGAGGCTTCGCTGTGCATATATCTGCTCTAGTGAAATATAATTATTGCCTAGCTAATAGAAAATTCAACAAGCAAAAAATACAGAACTAGACAGGAAGATATGGGGGAATGCCAAATGCAGATGGTATTTGATTGAACTAAAATATATCCATTGTATATGTGAGCAGTTTAAGTAACTATTCAAAGTCCCACGCCTTACTGTTTTTGGGTTGAATTACATTAGCAACGGTACAACGTGCAAAAATTCATAATATTCACACGGCTTTCAACTTTTGTAGCGTCAAAGAAATGTTGCTTCTGCAGCACGTATTGGTGATCAATATGGCTTTGCTATATCTTAGGATATTGCAGCATATATCTTGTCGGACGAGTCTGCAACGTCATTTTCATTGTTGCGGATTTTCAAACTAGAGTAAAGCATTCTAGATGCAGTACAATTAACCCTTCCATTGTTTGATAGCAATATAGCGATGTGTAATTTGAGCATGAAGGAGAGAGGGGAATTCAGAGATGTTTTTTATATTTTATATTAAACTTCTTTAGAACTGGATTGGATTATATGCCAAATAGGGACATCAAATTATTTTAGGTGGAGCTCGGGGCCAAGGGGGTTATGGTTAGGGGTTGGGAGCCACTAGCCTTAGCAATGGTCGATGACCACTGGATGTGCCTACACATGGGCAGAGCAGGCTGCTGCCCACAGCGCATCATAATCTAGATTCTAAAGTGACCCGGCCTCCTTCCTCCTGGGGAAACATTTACCATTATTTATATTTCATTTGTAACGATGGAAGTTAGGGGCGTGTCTAGGCCAACACAATAATAGCACAATCATACCCATTAATGTTCTGTATGAAGGCTATATTTGTTTCATACTTTTGTGAGTGTATTGAAGGCTATAAATGTATAAATAATCTTTTGTTTATCAATGCTAAAATTCCAGCAATGTTCTAAACTCACCGAGTGGAAAAGAGCGGGGTTTTGTTTTCATGATCAAATGCAATTAAGCATAGGCTTCGCAATGTCATTTTTAGCCTATTGCCTCCAGTGAATTGAGTAGTTTAACCTATTGCCGACGTTTTCAATCATGAAATTGATCGAATGATCGTACAATTGATCATCAATAGTTCTACACCCGACCCAAACATATTGGAGCATATATTTTACTAGTAAGGTTATTACAGGACACACCGAACCACCTTTGCCTGCTGTTTAAAACCTAAAACTAAGATTCAATGTTGTTTTATAATATGCGTATGAGCCGTATCTAAAACCAGGCAATCGATGGAATGTTAAGCTACAAAATGATGAAGTCAAACGATACTGTTCTAAGATATTATCAGACAGTATTCCCATCGGGACGTGTAGCGATGATATACGCTGGTAGTTTCATAGCCTAGCTTATGTTGGAAGCAGCTATTTCGAGATCTAAGTTTACCACATTCCTTCCTGTGTACAAGGGCTTCGAGTAAATTCGATCAACGCTTTGCTAACTGCTTTGCTGCTCATATACCAGACTAGGCCGATAGTTCACGTATCCTATTTAGCATATCTGTTTATAATGTTTTACGAGTAAAGGATAGCAAAGCCATAGATTATGTATAATAGGACACAGTGAAGTAGTGGGATTACTTTTATTAGGCTAATAGTCCTGTCCCAACCTGGTTCACGTCTTTCACGTCGAGTAAGCATAAGTTTGTTATTGTTTGACAATATACACGTAGTATTTTTTAATCAGGAAATGAGTATGTTTAGTAATCGAAGTGTTTTTCACTAACTTGATGGTAACATGCTTGCGTTTTCACTGTTGGAAAGCATTTGGCAAGATGAAGGCGGAAGTTAAGTTTTATTTTTATTTTTAAATCAAAATTCAATTTTTGACGTCACACAAGTGAAATTCTGCTTCCGCTCCGCATGGTTTCAAATGCCTAAATTGTAGTGTTGTGAAAATATCTAATCAATTTACATGGACGTAAAATTATCAAAAATTTTAATACCAATTTGTGAAATACTTGGGATTTTTATTTTTAGTTCACTCGTCACTCGTAAGCATTGAGTTAAAACACTGTTATAAAATTGCATTTTCACGTTTAAAGAAAATAAGTTGAATTGCTAAATTGTAAGAAATTTCAATCTGATTCAAATAATCTTAAAATGAAGGCGATTTCGATTTTTGATCAGTATTTGGGTACATTACTAATTTTGTTCTATAGCATGAAGCTATACACGACAACAGTTAAGTACATCGGTACAGTACAAGATCAGTTCCATAGTCCAAAGTTTTCAATTGTAGATATAGTATACCATCTAGTGAGGGATGATGCAAAACGAAGGTAATGTACTGCATAGATATAGAGCAGAGTGATTCAACTGCATGGAATTTTTGTGGCCGGTAGAATAGGGAACTCTATTAAAGCGTTACATGGCCCAGTTCAGTAAGCATGAAACCTACAGGGACTTACCGTTGTGGTATGATCGCTTGCGATCTATTCAAAAATTACTTAGGTGAGCTTTGCTTATGATCAAATATCTCTATCTCTGTATATG
>QXVX01006651.1:0-10206 GCA_013436065.1 Halocynthia aurantium
GATCTTCTAGGATACTCGGAATGAGGAAAAGGAAAAAGGGAGAAGACACTCCTCAACTTTTGAATATGTGCTACTATTCACATAGGTTCTTACTTTCAGATAAATTTAAAGCAGAAAATAGAGATTCCCCGATATCTCTCTTCCTCACATCATCGAATACTACAATATCATTATTTATCAATAACATTTTATTGAGTGGAATAAATTTTACGGAACACATTTTTACTTGTAAAATTATATATCTATTATTGTTTTACCAGGTCTAATCCAGTGTGGAATCTTTCTGATGAGATCTTAACTGATCTACCTATTTCAGCATCACAAGAAGAGTAAGCACTTAAACAATAATACTATGATCTATACTTATATGACAGAAGTGATTCATTCTTTCCATCTTCATTTTAACTTCATCATAAACAATACTATACATTACTTGATCTTTACATAGGCAAACTGCTGATGCTGACTTTGATTGTAATGAAAAGCATCCGGATATTAAACTCGATGAAGAATACAGTCAAGAAGTTGCAGAGTCTTTGTACAGGTATTATTTCCATTCTATTTTTACCCATACCTTCAGATTCACAGCAGCCTTGGATAACAAAATTTGTAGGGTACTCCTTATCAGAAAACTGTTTGTAACATAGTTGACAGCATGCTCGCATTGTTGATTAGAGAAATATTATTTGCAGCCGTATCACTGACATGCAAGATTTCAATACCTTGTGTACTTCATCAACCTTTCTTGAGGGTGACTTCCCGATTAGTAGTTCTCCTAAACCAAATCATAAGCACTCAAAAAAGCGTATCAGAAAGCCAATAGCTCGATCTCGAGGAGAACCTGCAGATACAGTGACAAAGGTCGAGGTCCATATCAAACAAGAAGTTCAGAAAACACATAATGCGGATGTTAAACTGCCAATGGATGGCCTACACAGCGATGGACTCCATGGTCATGAAGCTATTGGAATGTGTGAAAATATTGAGGAAACCGTACAATGACCGCATTTCAGCATAGTTTTAGTTTCTACTTCAACCAGGATTCATGTCTTATTTTGAAAGAGTTTAGAAATCAAATGAAGTACCAGTAATTGTAGTGTACAGATGTTTAATATGAAATGTTTTATAAAAGTAGATTAGGTTGAATTGTAATAGAGCTCGTGTATGGGGCAAAAGTCTTAAATGCTGAGAGAATGTTCTTGCTTTCTGATTTTTATAGACTGAAAAATCCTTAAGATAATTTAACACCACCTAATTGAATTATATTGAATCAATTTATATTTATAATTTATGGTAAATAACCATCTGACCAATCTGCCAGCTTTACTGTGGAAAGAGAAAGAGATTTGTCTTGAATCAGTTTAATTCCAAACTTTCGACAATACACCTTAAAAGTGTATTGTAAGATAGCCAATCCTGGATTTGATTTTTGTGCATCATCATATGAATGGCAATATAACTTCGAGAAGACAAAAATAAAAGGACCATTAACTGTAAAAAGAAGTTGTACAATAATAACAGAAGCATTGTGTGTATATACTTTTTAGGAGATTTCATGTTGTAATTTATCTGGATTATAAATTCTGAAATCTATTCATCAAAGTCTATACTTTTTCACCAGATTTAGATTTTTTTGAATATAACAGTGATNCTTAAGATAATTGACCTGCAATGAAGTAAGTTGGAATTAAGAACAAATGATGTTTCTTCAGGAAAGTGTAGTGTGTGAGTTTCTATACAGATAAAATATAGATAAGCAGAGCACAAATGCTATATTTTTTGGACTTAAACTGGATATAAAACCCCACACAAGAAACAGCGGTACTAGCAAAGAGGTTAGTACAAACTGTTTTGTTAATTTCATAAACTACAAATTAGTTTGTATGCTGTTTGATCTTGCTTTCAGCCTCACTTCCAAATTCAACCCACTGCCATAAAATGGTGATAATGACTACCTTGCAACCTAGACTCGAAGGAGTTTAAAATGTAACGAGCTTGAAGTATTAAGTATTGCACAATGCAAGTGTGTAGAGAAATATGGACTATATTTAAGTTATTACAACTATTTCCAGTGAATTATTGTGAACACAGCACATCATGATTTCTATGTGCATGTGTATGAATTAAAAATATATCGAACAAATATGGCTGGATACCATGGCTCTCAGAAATATTTTAATACATATTTTTAATGGAACAATATATATATGCAGTGCAGAGAAAATAAGGCAGAAAAGGTAACGTGTGTTTGTTAGTTGAAGAAAATTAATAATGCAATATAGTACAGCACAGGAATGCGATAAGAAATACAGTACAGTAATGTAGTTGCATATGTTGTAAAGCTATTTGTATTAATACTAATTTGTTGTGGAATGATGATCGCCTACCATTGTAATTACTTTTACAGCGTTCTTATGCCCAACGACTGAATGTANGGATCTTAATCATTTTAGTTTTTATTCAAAATAATTTCCAGGACACACACAATGAAAAACAATGTTATACCTGTCGACAGTCATCGCAGTAACAGTGAGTAGAACTCCAATATTTTGCAACTGCACAAAGCAGGCATTGAATCCTTTTAAAAAATCACCAAACAGCCAGATTCCTTCTAAAGAGAATCCTGAAACACAACAGTAAGCAATGCAGTTTGAACCGGGCAATCTATTCTACATTATATATTGTGCTGTAATTTTGACCTGAAGTAAGAAATAGGTATACAGGCACTCAACCTGCATCAAAAATTCGTTAATGGAATTGCACATTGGTTGCTGGGAGGTAGGTTATCAGGCACCAACAGCTGCTATTTATTCATTAGTTTATGCGAAATGATTCACACGGTTTATTTTTGGTTGTATACAGTAACACAGTAAACATTTCTCTGGGCTTATTTATGAAATTACCTGTTGCAAAAGAAATAGTTAAGGTGCATTCAAGAACTCCAAAAGCTGCCATGCTGAGCAAGTACGCGTTGAATGGATTTTGCGAACGTTTGCTGGAAACGGCGATTGCGAATATGACAAGAGAATTTCCAATGAGAGACATGGCAAGTAGGAACAACAGGACGACCGCTCGAATAATTTTCAGAGACTCATCGCTCGCCGTGTCCATTTCTGAATCTGATATTGAATTTAGGCTTTATGAATTGTTTTCTTTATATATTTAAAAAAATAACTTTTATAGAGAAAACCAATTCTTACTGGTAATCGATGTTGCAGTGGTCTCACTGCTCATCTTGCTGTTATGAAATCCATCTCTTCATAATCAACTGGTTTATATAATATATAGATATGATGAGCTAATAAACAAAATTATTGATGAAATGATGCAATAGGCTTACATTATTCTTGGTACATACTGAACGATACATAATGCATTTTTATTTCACTGTAAGGTATACCTTACTAAACCTGTCCTTCTTTACACTATTCTATACGTACCTTACATAGAGTAGCTTACAAGTGCAACTTTCATAATTTGAAAATAGAATTCAGGATTTTTTTAACACAAAAAGATATCACTGCCAGCGAAATACACTTTTTGCATTCCATCAAAGCGCAATGAATTCACCAAGTGCCATAATAAAAAACGTGTTGGAGCNAGCTTTAAAATATCAATAATATTGGGAGACAATTCCTTTTTAGTTTCATAATGACTTTGTAATAATATGCTTCATTTACCCATATACTAAAGAAATTGAAGTAAATAATTAATGAGGAATTAGGATCTTAATCATTTTAGTTTTTATTCAAAATAATTTCCAGGACACACACAATGAAAAACAATGTTATACCTGTCGACAGTCATCGCAGTAACAGTGAGTAGAACTCCAATATTTTGCAACTGCACAAAGCAGGCATTGAATCCTTTTAAAAAATCTCCAAACAGCCAGATTCCTTCTAAAGAGAATCCTGAAACACAACAGTAAGCAATGCAGTTTGAACCGGGCAATAATTCTACATTATATATTGTGCTGTAATTTTGACCTGAAGTAGATAGGTATACAGGCACTCAACCTGCATCAAAAATTCGTTAATCGTTTGGTCGTATACAGTATTGAAACATTTCTCTGGGCTTAGGTTAAGACCTACATGAGCTACTGTTCATGCCTAATGAGCCTAATGAGATTGAGGACAAAATTTTGAAACCTTGTTAAGCGAATTCTCAAGGATTTGGTCGTGGTGTACAATGAAAAATATGGAAAATGGTGAAATATTCTAGTTTAGTTCGAACAGAATAATTTATGAAATTACCTGTCGCAAAAGAAATAGTTAAGGTGCATTCAAGAACTCCAAAAGCTGCCATGCTGAGCAAGTACGCGTTGAATGGATTTTGCGAACGTTTGCTGGAAACGACGATTGCGAATATGACAAGAGAATTTCCAATGAGAGACATGGCAAGTAGGAACAACAGGACGACCGCTCGAATAATTTTCAGAGACTCATCGCTCGCCGTGTCCATTTCTGAATCTGATATTCAATTTAGGCTTTATGAATTGTTTTCTTTATATATTTTAAAAAATATACTTTCATAGAGAAAACCAATTCTTACTGGTAATCGATGTTGCAGTGGTCTCACTGCTCATCCTGCTGTTATGAAATCCATCTCTTCATAATCAACTGGTTTATATAATATACAGATATGATGAGCTAATAAACAAAATTATTGATGAAATGATGCAATAGGCTTACATTATTCTTGGTACATACTGAACGATACATAATGCATTTTTATTTCACTGTAAGATATACCTTACTAGACCTGTCCTCCTTTACACTATTCTATATGTACCTTACATAGAGTAGCTTACAAGTAGGTTGCATGTGCAACTTTCATAATTTTAAAATAAAATTCAGGATTTTTTTAACACAAAAAGATATCACTGCCAGCGAAATACACGTTGTGCATTCCATCAAAGCACAATGAATTCAGCAAGTGCCATAATAAAAAAACGTGTTGGAACACCAAAGAAATAGATTGTTATTGTTATTACTCAGCAGCAGTAGGCAAACAACATTTTTTCGCTGGAAAACACTGGTACGTGCCGAAACTGAATCTCTGCTCTATTGTTCTTTGACAGCGCTAGATCGATAGATGTATTGTCTTACAATAAAAAAGGCGTGTGTGTTTTCATGTTACAGAGAAGAAAAGGTTCTACGTCTTCATTATATTCTATTGACATTGCAAGGATAATAAAGTTATATAACTCTCCTCATTAAACTTTGACCCAAAATATTTAAATGTCCCTCTAAATCCTCACTTTAAGTAAGGAAGGGTAATTATATTATCTCTACTTTTTAAATATACTCATGAGCAATGTAGCATATTTGAAGAGTAACTTTTTTATGATATATATCTGTTGTTGTTATCATAACTTGATGTAAACTTGATAAGAACAGATAAATTCAATACACGAAGCAATACATTGGACACAAAGCAATGTAACAATCCTTGTTTCCTTTTCTGTTCTCAGGAACTGCAAAATATTTTCTATCGTAACCTTTGGGTTCCTTGGTACCACTCTGAAATGTCTAACTTCTAACCTTCATCTATCTCTAAAATTTACAACTGTTTACTGTGACCAGCAAATCTTCCACGAATAATAGAATACTGGTACTTTGTTTAACGAAATTTTGGTATCCAACAACTGAGAAACTTTTTCTTTTTAGGGACACTCTGCTGTGGCAATGGCAACTTATTGCACCTTACTTACGGAGTCCTGACAGCTTTGATGTCACCTGTCTAGAATCAGGAAAAGCAAGTGAAACATCAAGCACGAGGTAACTCACATTTAGAACATTCATTTCAACCATATTGTACTTACTGGAACAATTCTCTGTCTACTTCAATACTTTCTGTACAGTACAATTTGTACAGTCAACCTAGCACAACAATAGTTAAATATCAAGGATTTATATGACTTCAATCCACTGAATCAAATTAAACAATTATTAAGCACACACAGAGTTTTATGCGTGAGCTTGCTGAACAAAGTCAGAACAATTCAAACTTAAGACAAGAAGACATGTTTGTGTTTCCAAAGTACACAACAGCTTAAGAAGAGTGTTTGCCACTCAACCATTCAAAAGGAGAGAACTTCAAAGAGCAATCGTGGTGAAATGAAGATAAGAACAACCTCAGGAACATGTGGTTTTTCTATTGCTAAAGGCTTGAATGTTTTAGAAGTCAAATTATATTTATCAAGACTGCATTCAAATCTCTGATATCCTTGTTTCAAAACCTGCTTCATGTTAGGAAGTTAATTTTTGATGAAAGTAACCAGAATTTCTGAAACACAGCCATTATCTTACGCCACTACATGAGCTAATTAACAACCAAGAGCACTCATAATAAGACTAATAACTAAAGCACACATAGGATATGATGACACGCAGTAAAGTACTCTTTTATGATTAGTTGAAGGGCTTTTCAAAAGCTAGTTTAGAATTTAGTACGGCCACCAGGAACATTGTCTTAAATTTTGAAAGTGGTGTTCCCCTGCAAGAAAATATCCTTTCTCTGACCTTTTTAATCTTCAATTGTTAGTTTATTATAAAAGGTTTGCAAGATGTAAACCCAAGGGAACACGGAAACACTTATGATGGTGAAATCTTTCAAGTGCTGGTTATTATTACTGTATTACATTTCCATGTATCGTTTGTTATTTTAGCATTGATTACCAGCATTGATTTTCGCCACCTGACAATGTTAGTGGCCATGTTTGTTAATGAGTAAGTTGACTGAAGCTTTGTCAAGTGGATTCATGTTAGTTCAAACACTCATGCATGTACTTGGTTTAATCAACAATTGTGTGTATATCCTGAGTCAAGTCAGATGACTGAAATATCTGTCAAATTATTGAACTCACAAGATAATACAATCCAGGTTTACTGTTTATCATTCCTCACTAAATTTCACTAAATTCATATTCATTCGATCACAACGCGGTGTATACGGTTACCTAGTTGTTAACACATCTTAGTAACATATCAATTATTCATAGCAATGAAATAGTTATTTAGGCTCTGTATAAATTCTTCAAATGATATGTAATATTCATCTCTTTTCATTACATTTTTAGCCCAGTTTATTCGTCTTTACTCCTTCTCAATGCTCGAATGCTGTCGGTTCTCGTTCAATGGATTTTGGGTGCTTTTGTGTGATTCGAAGGGTAATTTTATTTTATTTTAATTTTCTGTAAAGTAATTGTATAGTACTCAATAGAATCGACTCTCTAATGACATCTCGCGATGACAATAAGCTGGAGTTTAGGGTCGGTTTACCCTTGCGGCGATCGTTTGTTGATGACTTGTTTGTAAGCACAGAATGGAGTGCTAAACGAAATTAAAGGCAGCCATTTAAATTATTTGGTAAGAACACTGACTTTGAAAATGTCCGACCAAAGATTGTTTTCGTTTGGACTGATAACAGATGTACAATACGCCGATGTACCCAACTGTCAAAATTACAAAAAAACTGCTTGGAGATATTATAGGAAAGCTCTCCCTTGTCTACAAAAGGCATTGCATCATTTTAACAGCGATGAGGGAACGTTATTCACCCTTCAGTTGGGTGATCTCATTGATGGTCAGAGTAGGAGAAATGGCCTGAGAGATAGTGACTGGAAAAGACTTCAAAATGTTTTTGAAAAATATAAGAAGCCTGTTATGCATTGTGTGGGCAACCACGATCTATATAATTTCAAGAGGGATGAACTTATATCAACTTTCATCTTCCCTGATCCAGAGAAACTCTTATTTTCAGATTGTGAGGATCAAACGTCCATAACCAGTGATGTAAATGACGCCTTGGTGATGGTGATGTCAAAATCATTAGCGGAAGCTAAATTGTGTTGCTACCATTTTTCTCCTTATCCTGGCTTCAGATTCATCAATTTAGACTGTTATGACGAAAGTACTTTAGGTTATGATACAGAGGATGTCAAATTTGTAAAAGCGATGGAATTTTTGAAAGAGAGAAATCCTAACGAAGATAAGAATTCAGCTGAAAATGCTCGGCATCCTCGTTTTGTCCAGTATAATGGTGGGGTCGGGAGGGAACAGTTGCAGTGGCTTGATAATGTGCTGATTCGAAGCGATAAGCGGGGTGAGCGTGTTGTTGTTTTCGGGCACATTCCAATTCATCCAAGAGCTACTGGTGAAGCAGCATTGCTTTGGAATTATGAAGAAATAGTAGATCTACTGAGTAAACATCGTTCCGTGGTCATCTACTTAGCCGGTCACGATCATGATGATGGCGCGTACTGCTGTGATGAAAGTGGAATACATCACTGCACTTTCAATTCCGTGGTTCAAGCTGTGCCAAATAACGAAGGTGGGAACGAAACCGCATATGCAGCGGTAGATGTGTACGAAGACGGTATGAAAATACAAGGATTTGGTGACATCACCTCGCACAATTTAAAATTCAGATCGGTGTTACCCTGATTTTCTGTCAGATTTCGAAGAGCCTCTAGAATCAGTTGTATATTTTTATCATTCTAGCCACTTCAATCCATTTTTTAAATATTATATTTATTACCTACAGGCTACACTTCTGCTCCTGTTTCACTCAACATAAATTGTATATTTATTCCTTGTTACTGAAGTTTTGAATTCTTATTTAGAATTATATTTATTTTCACAGCAGCCATTCCAAGTCTTTTGTACTATGGATCCCACTATATATACCTTAATTATTTTCATGTATCATGTTACATACATAAATATAAATCTTGCAATTGATTTAGGTCTTATTGACATGATATGACTTAATTTCTAATGTCTCACGGAAGAACCATTCCTGCACCGGTATTCGGGAACGTATCTTCACTTTACAAAGAATCCCTGCAAGTCGTAGCTCTCAACTTAAATCTCCACATAAAGGACATTAAAAATCTTCCTCCGCACATCAAAAAAAGATTGGTTTATATTCTTTCGAAAAGGGGATTGCTTGATGACAACAATACCTCAGCATGCCTTCATCCACAACTAAAGGAACTTGACTTGAGTGAATGCAATGTTACGGATTCTGTGTTGTCAAAGATAGCAAATGTTTGCAAATACCTTGTTAAAGTGGACTTAAATTCGGCAAAGGAAAACAGAACTTCAATTTCCACAGAAGGAATAGTAAAATTAGCCGAAGGATGCAAGTGGCTTCAGATTGTGTTCTTACGAAGATGTACATCCCTCACAGACGATGCTGTCATAAGTCTGTCTGTAAATTGCGCCAATTTGAAACAGCTCAACATCGGTGGTTGTCAATATATATCAGATGCTAGTCTCAGAGCTATAGCTGAGAATTGCAGTAAACTTGAAAGTATTAATGTGTCATTCACACAGGTTGGCAGTAATATTGTAATTTAATATATCTTTATTATTAGGATAATGATGGAATATCATGATTTTGTGTCCAGGTATCAGATGACGGTGTATATGAATTGTGCAGAAGTGAGAATGGCAAGGTGTTGAAAGAATTCCATTTAGCAGAGTGTAGAAATATCTCTGATGAAGCGGTGACAATCGTCATGGTGTGTTGTTTGAAGATTGAAATTCTACTGTTTCATGGTTGCCCAAAAATTACTGAAAGATCAAGAATTGCACTGGAACAACTGTTTCAAGGTCGATCTAAAATGAAACAAATCACATGGACAATATATTAGTACTGTATTGTGATATGTATGTGTGCCTTTGTTTTATTTGTTACATTCTTCATTTCACTGTGTTGTGTAGTTATTATAGCTCAATAGTTCAGTTCTATTTATCATATATATTTGAAATATAAAGATATCTGGAGCTTTCTTATATCATGATATTTCGTTGTCATCATTGGTTGCATGACAATCTCGATATTGGCTACCGATGAGCCAACAGCAGATTTTGTGAAATCATACGCAAGTTTGCGTTTATAGAAAACAAAAAACATCCACGTATCTTGCTGTAATCTACTCATCTCACAAATGCACGATGAAGTCGTTATCATGCCAACATTGAGTGACGAACAGAAATGTGTCATCACTGAGAAACTTGCACTGATGGACTATTGTTTGAATAATGGTGCAGATGAATACATTCAGCTCATGTCATTGGGTACAATAATTCAACAACAATTATGTAAATAAGTGATCGAGATATTTTCTTTATTCAGTAAATGATGTCTCTGCTATGTAAACTCTTGATGGCAATATTTGTATAGTATTTCACACTT
>QXVX01006658.1:5532-22308 GCA_013436065.1 Halocynthia aurantium
TAAACTTTAAATAAATGGGTACCTGTATCATCCGGGGATAGAGGACCCTCAACCACTTGGGGTACTTCGTATACACCCCCTCTATATCTTGATATATACTTGTTATGGCGTACTAGAACAA
This sequence comes from Halocynthia aurantium, assembly GCA_013436065.1. Classification (NCBI taxonomy): domain Eukaryota; kingdom Metazoa; phylum Chordata; class Ascidiacea; order Stolidobranchia; family Pyuridae; genus Halocynthia; species Halocynthia aurantium. The sequence goes on from QXVX01006658.1 coordinate 5,654, forward strand.
TTAATGATAAAAAAACAAAGCCAACAGAGCAACCGAGTAACTGTATCCACTGGAGCAATTTTTAACGAATCTAATTGAAGTGTATAGCCAAGAGATTCCTAAACTTTTTACCCCTCCTTCCGCATCCTCAGGTCATAGACCCCGTCTAATATATTAACTCAAGAAAATAGCCAACCCGTACAACCACATGAGTTAATTCAACATGTCATAATGATGTAAACCAACATAGAATTAAACCTGCAGTTAAATACATTTTCAAAAGAATCATTTTATATATTTTGGTTCAGTAACTGTATTCTAGAATAGATAATTTCGCTCAATGGACGCCAATGGTCGCTAGCCCCCACTTTTGAAATGGTTACGTATCATAGTTCCTATTTCCTTTTACCTTTTGGGTGTTTCATAAGGAACGATTTTGTTTGTATTCCGAAAGGTATGAGAGGGTAGAGCCGCTGTCATAAACCTAAGCATGAGTTACAAGATGAAAGCAGTTGTTTAGAAAAGCAACCATTACTTGTATCTCAAGTTGTTTGAATAGACATTGCGAGAGGGTAACTAAACAGTAAGAAATAGTAACAGTTAATTTCGCAATACAATGGAATTCACCTGCATAACTGCGTTGTATAAAGGCATTCTGTACACTACTTCATGGTTAATAAGATTGCTGTAAGGGTGCAATACAACTGTAATTAACCAATGAAACTGATGTCTTTATCATTGTTACGGTAACTAACTGCCGCTGTCTGGGTAAGCTTTTAAAGGACTTGGTGTAGAATAAGTAATTTTCACCCGGCCGCTAGGGAGCGGTCCTGGGGCGTTGGGTTGATTTTGAAAAGAATAATGCAGCCACTAACTGGGCCGGGATCCCCTTTGTCACCACATAATATCAATTTGTATTTATATAGATAGAGATTTATTTTTTCTCCTCATGTGATAATAATAATCGTAATAACGGTTTTATTCAAGGACCTGCTGTGTGTTATAAATACAATCTCAAATTCCAAATTACAGTTAACGTATAACGACGAATACTGGAAAAGAATTCCTAAATCAATATCAATGTCTGTAAGTCAAAGGCCTGGATTAGCCTTGGAAAATTGTTGTAACTATTCCACATAGCTAACCTACAGTACAAGTACCATTAGGTCGAGTACGTCTCGTAGCCTAGCTATTTTAACTTACAGAATAAACATATCAAATGGGAGAAACAGCTTAGGATTTCGCGGAATGTACATTCATATCTTAAGGCTATCCTTTATCACTGATTCCAGATACATATGTAATGACTCGAGTATGTTGGTACTTTCCGTGTAAGCTTTGATGCTTTGATACGAAGATCTGTTTAGTTTTCATGGTACATCACTTTAGTTGGGAACATAAACGTCATAAGATCAACATCCGAACGCAAATAGATCCAATACAATACGATTCCAAATATATACGTTATCTGGGAATATACATAATCAGTAAACATGATATATACATATATAGATTCATCTACTAGTGAATGGCATAAAAAATTCGATTTCGATTCGATGAGGGACGCTTCGCTATTCATATAACATCAAAAACAGTGCCACTGAATTTCTGTTACGGACCGTACTCTATTCAAAAACCGCTTCTTCCCGCGGGCCGCACAAGTTCGGTTCGCAGGCCGCATTTAGCCCGCGGGCCACAGGTTGCACACCTCTGGTGTAACCAACATTGCTATGACGGCACATTACGAATTGTAGAAATACTGTAACTAGCTGGATGAATAAAGGACTTCCCCGTCACTCACCCCCTCCCTAATTTCTTCTAAGATTTCCGACAAAATTAATCAGTAATTTTACCCGGGATCCAGATGGATTTACAGGAGAGATTACATCGGGTTTCAGTGGATTTAATTAACTGCAACAAAGCTTACACCTGTGCTGGAATCCCACTAGAAGTAAATGCTAATTTGCGACGATGATGGGAAATTAAGTAATGACATTAAAGTCAAGTAGCTTATATTCGCTTGCTTGTGTTTTAGCTTATTTGAATTAAAGTGTGCAAGTGGCCGTGATAGCCGTGGATCTCCGTGCAAATTTTCATATCTCTAGGTCAAGTGCCATAGGCGTTACGGTGATACAAAGAATCAAACAGCTTTTTCTTTAAGACTACAAGACGTTCGATATTGATCTAGCGATATTTCTTCAGACAGTAGTCGTGTAGCAACAAATTCTAATCGAGATCGAGTGTTGTTCTCAACGATATCATTCCACTTAAAGCAAACTTTCACACGAGTAATTCATTGAAATTAGGTTACTAGGACCTCTGGAGGTTTAAACGAGTTCGAAAAAAAGCAGAATTGTGTCACTACGGTAATCTGAAAATTGCTTGACCGTAACCGATATCCCCCGAGTCGCAGTACATCGTAACATTTGCCCGGTATCCGGTCGTAATCACAAACAATAACAAACAATGCTTTCATCTACTATTCGCAAGTGATTTGTGATGATCTCAGTGGACGGTTTTTGTTACGGGTTCCCATTACGGGACTGTCTGATAAATAGATATAGAGCCAACACCTAGTTGTAATAACAGAAAGGAAAACCGCCTTTGTAATCGGATTACGGATAAACGAGGTTGTCAAATCGCACCTAAGTTATTAGATGTGAAGGAGAAACGCACCGATGGGAAGTATGGGTTGCATTGTGGTCAATTAAGAGGGGGAACGGCAATTGCCCGTTACAATTCGGTGTAAAACTACAGTACAGATTAACAAATGTCATTAAATACTATTGAATGTCAAACATCCTTTCATGGGATCTCCCAATAACTGACTTCACTATCGAGTCAAGTTGTAAATTTTGAAGTTCATGTGACTCGACTTACAGTAACATATACAAGTCGAGCTAGAGTACATGTTTCAGGTTGAAAAAACACCGCATTTCATAGTCAAGTGTATATGCGGTATTTCTGTGAGTACAGACCTTTTAAGTGATGTTAGTATGCATAACGTAAACATCCTATACCACGGGAAACACAGAAGATAACCTAATAATCGACGTCCTATTTCAATACATACAAGCGTGTGATCGGCCTTGCTATTCACAAATCACAATATTTGCAATATATTTACCAGCATGTTTTTTCCATTACAGTAGTAAATAAAATACTACGCACAGATATAATGTAGGTTTACGAACATCTTCTCTTTTTTACGAAGGCGTAGTAGTAACCAGAATACTGTCTGCTTTACTGTGTCTGCTATGCAAATAACATGCAAAGAATGTCCGGTGTTATGATATCACCTATAAATCGTTTCCACAAAGCAAGATTATGTTCTATATATAGTTTCTCGGAAATACTATATTCAGAGTGTACTCAAGTTCAAAGTACTATGGGAAATCCAACAGTATTAATGCTAGTACAGTATAAAATATAACAATCAAAGTTGCAGTTAACGGAAACAGCAAAGACTTACTCAGTAGTCACCGTTGTTTCCGCAATAGTATCAACTCTAAGCATATGACTAAGCAGACTTGGGTAGTTTTTACATTGAAAAGTTACATTCCAACCATACTGAGATCCCGTCCATTATCTTACCGCTTTTAATCGAATAATTGGGGTCTATAACCTAAACGCGTAATAAGCAATTCCACACAGTGTACTGAATGAACTAGAAATTATGACTGAGATAAAAATCGCTGTTGTATAGTCGGAACCTTTTACAGAAGTATAATTTGTAAATATTTGAACCTGTCTAGGATACATTCAATACTCTGTATAATCTGTTATTTCTGCTATTTTGCATGCTACCGAATACTTCCAACTATTATAAACAATAACTACTGTTATATGTAAATAACTCGTACCTGAATCACTTATCTGGTCCTGAGTTCGGGCCTTTTGAGTAGGGATGGCCGGAGTTCGGCAAGTCTGGTGCTCGCAACACAGCGGTCTTCCGACAGGATAGGGAAAGATATTTCGCGGGTCGACGCATCCGTTCGCGTGGCATATTGATGGATCTGTGGTCGGTGATGACGTCCGCCTTGTTCTGTTGGTCTTGTAAGATTTTCCTATTGTTTTATGGCCGACTCCATTCCACATACAGTCTTTGATTAGTTTTGGTTGAGTGTTTTCCGTGCAGTCGCAGTGTTTGTCGTACGACGTGTCGGAGTGTGTGGTTGTTGTTTCTTCTGTATTGTTCATTACGAAAGAATCATCTAAACAGCAGTCCAAATCAATTTCGGTTTTCAATGAGCACGGAACGAGTTCACGTTTAGGGGTGATGGTATCGTTATCCCTAGAATGCTGGGGCGAACGAGGGGGTGTGGGTAGTAGCTCGAATTTCTTCCATATATCGTCGTTGGGAGACGATGAATCTTGTGGACAACACGGCAGCTCATCGTTTTGGTTTATAAAATACGGCTGCATAGTATCGTATTCGATCATGATTTTTGTTTCACTAAACCGACGGCTTTTCATCTGCACTACCTGTAGGAAAAAAAATACGAAATTAGTGACTTGATCTAATAAACAATTAAATACACAGCGCTGTACTCTGGTATTCTACTTAGTGATATCTGTCACACATTCTCAATTCTAAATACAATATATTGAGTTTAAAACGAGTTTCAATCCGAGACAAATAACTCAAGTCAAGTCAGATGAAATATACTCGACTTTAACTCACGTAGATAATTTACAATTTAACTTTTTATACACAAAATTATTGTGCGTTATAAAATCAGAATCCAGTGTCGTATTATTATGATAGCATTCGTCCCCATACATATAATGACTCACAGCACATTACGGGTACCTTAAATGAGGGGTGACGGGGGTTTTAATTGGTTTGAGGGGGCGTTGGGTTCTCCTAGAACGTTAATATACTATGCATACATCATGCCGTAACTGTAGGGTTAATATAGCGAGAGATTGTTTTGTAAGAATCGGTCTTGTGACTCATGATCAAGGGTAGACAATAATTAACCTTGATGGATGGAAGATATATAAAGAATATTTGGTTAGTGGCAGAATTACCAGAATTCTTATTATGGGAATTAGGAATAAACAAAAGGGCAGTACTACAGTACTATAACTATGGTATTTACATACCAGCTTAGCTATACTCCTACCAAGCCCTCTCTTGAGTATTCTCTCCTTTTTTTTACTCTATGCCCTTCCTACATTGGCAGACTTAGTATTTTATTTCGCTGGAAGGATCCTTCGTTACTGCAGGCTAGCTGCTTTTATTGATCGATATCATCGTATAATATATATAAATATAGTCGAACTTTAGACTGTGTGACCGTAATGTAATAAGCCAGTGATGTATTCTCAATTCTAGCCATTATGCAAGTCATACTCATCACAATCCAATAATAATAATAATGATGAATCATTGGCATCTTCCGACTTTAAACGCTGTATCGAGAACCAACAAACTTTAGCTCAACGACACTGATTCATCAGAGAAGTACAAGAACAATGCTCAAATGTCAGAACTCAGAAGTAAATGCTAATCGGATCCCGTATTCAGTAGCATATCCACAGGAGAAAGCACCGGTGGGAAACATTAAAAATGCGCCCTTCTCCAAATTCTTACGCCCATCTAGCAGATAACTTATCATTATTTAAAATATATAAATTAAGCTTAAATTGTGGTACTGCATGAACATTACAACTCCATCTTCCTTGTTTCAATAATGCCAATATAGTTAGTCGGGTTTCACTGGCGGCCCTCTGAGTGACGCCCATGGATTGCGCTATACCTTCTACACCTTCGATAGGCCACTGCTTACATTTATTCTTCAATTGTACTGTCATATAACTATCGTGTGCTATGTAGACATTACTGAAAGTGTAATTATTTCCAAAGGGATAAAAAATTATTGTGCCGCATTTCGAACCATCCCCACCTCCCGCGGCCCTTCGACCCTCGCTCCGAGTAAGACCGAGAATACGCATTGTATTGCAGTGGTGGCATATCATTCATAGCTTCAAATCTCACACTTTGCTTAACGTAGAACGGCGTAGTGGGCCTACTGTCAGTTTACTCATTAGTTTAGTCTTGCAAAATTAAACCTTTGATCTTACTATACTTGCCTTGTAGTCCTCGTCCAAATCTAACTATCTATATAGTAAATACGGTTGCACATGTACTATCGATAATTTATAGTAGTTATTGCGGAAAAAGGGGGACATTTGATCGGCGAATTTCTACTTCCCACCCCCCTTTTTCACAGTAGTTTACTCCGAGTTGAAGTAGTATGAACTAAGCTGTTTCTGGTGAAGACAACATTAATTAAAGTATTGTATGTGAAAAAGGTTTACGCGACGCCATTACAAAGCGATTGAAAAAAAATAAACTTTTGCAGCGGAAAAAAGAGAAAAGGAAAAACTGTTTGTCTCGCAGGGTCTACGATAAAATTCCCCTTCCAGTTGTGTGTATGCGCACAGAGAGAGCGGGGACAAGATCCTGGCTCTCGTACTTTCACTCTTGCTCAATCTAAATAACCACTGTATTGCTTTATATACCGGTGTATAAGTAGAGTCTTGAAGCATAAAAAATTACTCAAAACTAGATGTCGTCTAATACGCCGGGGACAAAATTGTCGATAAATTGTCGATATACTATCTGTATGCCAAACTGCTGGTTAACACATACAAATGCTTGCACTTTAAGATGATAGTGGTGTTGTCTTATTTTGCACTTGGTACTTTGATACTTTACATTTTGCACTTGGTACTTTGATACTTTACATTTTGCACTTGGTACTTTCATACTTTACATTTTGCACTTGGTATTTCAAATTTATATTTCCAGCTCCCTAGTTTCGCACTGGTTACTACTACGACGATGGCCTCGATCAAGGGATTATAGCTAATCTCCATGAAGTACTTCACACTAATTAAATCGCGCTAATAGTCAGCTAATTAATCCCTTCCCAAGATCACCAACTGGCTATTAACAGGATTAAGCCTTCTCCGAATGACACACTGGAATGCATAGTCTATGTCAAGTAAAGGGAGCATAGTGCTAACATTATATAACATACTGTAGCTCGTAGCCTACGCTAGCTCTGAAGTGAGTCTAATGAAAGGTAGAAACGATACGGATAATGTATTGTCATTCAAGCTAGTCAATTCACCTTTGTTCACGGTAATTCACCGTATTCGCTGCACGAGTCTGGCTCTGTAGGGTGATGTATAGTAATTCCCGTATACAATTTGGTGTAATATAGCCCGAAAAAAACTTTGATCTTTGTAAATAGTTAAAATGCATTACCCGAAATCTGTTAACGTACCAGATACCAAATTCACTTCCTCTTTTAGTTAACTTCCTCTTTTCATTGACGGACCTAAAATACCCATTGCTATTTTGCTATGACACTTGAACCCAGTTCATTAGCATTAATAACGATGAAGTAAAACCAAAGTCATGTCATGATATGTACGTATACACTTTTACGTTTTTCTAGTTCTTAAATCACATCTCCGTCATCGAATCTATCTATTCGATATCCGCAATTTCATGGATTGCGTAATCGTCGAAGAAATTAAGCCAAGTCCTTAAGGTATACAGTTTTAAATGCAATAATTTAAGGCCAATTAATTCAGAAACAAGCACAAGTTGCTACTGGAATTTAACCATTGAGAATACATAGGGGAATAAGTTGCATAAGTGAGAATACTCCTCCCGTACTCTCTTCGCATGTCGCTCATTGTATATCACGAACAAATAATATGTGCTGAATTTATTTCAGTCTCCCTTTAGCCGGTAGCAATGCTACTTGCAGACAGACATTCCATATATCTGCAAATCAAACCCCATCTATGCTAACGTAACTGGGTGTGGAGATATTGCACTTCCTCAACTAGCAAGCCATCCTTATATATATATACAGTATATCAAATAGTAATTACCATTTCATTCATGTTCTGCCCATTATTCTCTACAGTAGAGGTACAGGGCGTGATTTTGACAAATACTTACACTATTTACAATTTGGGACAGTTTTGTAGTCTAATAAATAGGATACATTCAAGTGATGCGCTGGCAATTAAGTTAGTAACATTTTCAATACGATTCACAATGGGATAATGGTAGAAACTTTATTGCCAACACCACAGCTAGTCACTCTAAGTCTAAAGTAACTACTTACCGGCAGGTTGTTTTTTGCCATCGTCAGTGTCATTTTCAATGAAGTAGCTGGGGAAATGAAGTAAATGAAATGAAGTGATCGGGGAAACTTTGATTATCCTCCGAAGGAAACGGCTTTTTTAGGGCTGATTATACCAGATTACACCGGCCTCCGATATGCTATGCATTTAACTAACTGCAACAATAAAATACATTTATTAGCAACACAGTCACCTGCATTCAACTGTTTCTTGTCCCTGACATTCTAGGGGTTACAAAACTCTTGCAAAACGCGATAAAACCTCTAAAAATTCGAATTTTGCAAGACAAAAGTTCTCCATAGCAATTAAATCTTATTCTTGTTAATTATATTTCAAGAACAAGGTCATATGTCAAAGTTATTTCTAGCTGAATTCATAATGACGTCATTTTCCTAATCTCGGAACCGTTCATCAGTCGTAACTAACATTATTTGATCGGTTAGAAATGCACAAGCAATTTGTAGTCTCTGCAAATAGTAGGTTCAAATTCTACAAGTTTCGAAGCTCGTGAGCCATTTATCTGCACTGTACAGCTAGAAACTACGCTCTCACATCAGTACTAAGTTCCCCACACGTCAGTAACTGTCTGATAGAAAAGAAAATTGGACGATCTGAGTGCGAGATAGCGTCCTCAGTAAGTTTTGTACGCTGTCTAGCTGTGGAAACTAAATTGCGTAATATCACTCAACGTAGTTGTAGAAATTGTTCCACGTCTGCAGTAATCAGCTGTTTTTTTCTTATTTAATTCATAGAAAAACTCTGTTTAAGAATATCATTTAACGCAGCTTTTCTTTCACACAGGTTTCTTTAACAGCCCACGATTCGCGCCTTTTTCTATGATGTAACAATGCTACGCTAGATCGCCATCTAACGAAAGATACATTGAGGTATGTGGTTCGGAACAATGATTATAAAATTTGAGGCACCGGTAAATTATAATATTTTAGTGAGTTTTTAGCCTGTTGCGTAGCGGTAGATCGACTGTAGAATAACGGAAAAACAGTCTGGCTCTGTAGGTACTGTTCGGTAATGTACGGCGGTATACAATTTGGTGTAATATAGCCAAAAGAATAAATTTTAAATTTGTAAATAGTTAAAATGTCTTGCACAGTACATATTGCTATTCTTATTTACTCTGTAAGCATACGGTCAAGTAGATTGTTTTAAATGGGATTTGGGGGTCTCAATCAGTTGATGTAGTAGTGGTTCATGTCGCTGAATGCTGCTATGCTATTTCTTTACAATGAAAGCTATGAACCTTACAGAGGATGCATTGTAATTTAAGCTATTCAAGTTGAATTATCGAATCTCCTAAAGAAAGATTCGGTTACAGATACTAGATACCAGATTTAGTACCATTATATTGACGAACACACACATCCATTACTATTGTGCTTTGACTTGGCGTTTGATTGCATTTATGAAGATAGGGTAGGGTAGGATCGGGTTAACATTCAAAGGAACTAAAAATTATCCAAAGAAAGCATTATAAGCCTGACCCTGTGTCCGTAACCCGAACCCAGAACATTAGCTACATACATATAACTGTATCCACCGAAGAATAGTATTAATGACGATATGAGATACTACAGCTATATCCATGCTAAAGATTTCATTCCAATGCATTCATATTGTGCAGTAACAATTGGGGAATGGATTTCGTGATTACTTTGTATATTTGACACGAGCAGTGGCTTTGACCTTTAATATTTTGGACTCGGATGGATTTTTGAAATCAATTTTTCTAATTGTCCCTTATAAGTGCGATTCAACAACCCCAGTCACCAAGCGCTATTCATATAATTGCTGTTTAGAAAGTCGGCCTTATGGATTCGCTATTTTCACGGACGCAATGTTCTCCGTATGTCTTGTAGATTACATCTTCAAATTCTTAGATGTATAAGAGATTACAGGATAATTTAACCTTGATAAACCGAACAAAGGTCAACTTTTCAGCAATGTACTAACTAGCTGCAAGTATGAATGAACTATCAGCAGTAGTGCAATGAGGTATATGAGCCTAGACGTCCCTTATAAGTGAAACTAGTAGATTAGATAATATACCCCCTAGTCGGTCCAGGCGCCGCTAATACAACTGCCGGTCGGCAGCCAGGCTCCGTTAAGTAAAATTTGAAACGAAAACGCAAAAATTAATTCGTTTTGTCTATGAGAAAGTTGGATGATTGCCGACAGCGTTCATGAATGAGAGAAGAAAAAAAATTATAGATTTGTAGACAGTAACTGTCAATATATTATGAAGATGAATTGATGGAACGATGTATAATGAATTGGAATACGGAACTGCTTTAGCTTGCTGTTGTTGCTATTCGCTAGACACTGTTTCATCGCAAGCCAATTCCTGAGAATTATCATCAAATTTGAGTAGCCCCCTCGAAAAGTACAGTCAGGGCGGGTTTATAAGAGGGAAAATTGCCCCCCTGTCGGGTCCCCAGATTAAGTACCTTTTATAAAGGTAAAAATATCGCTTGCAATGAACTATACGATGAACGATATTGACAGTGCCCAAGAATTTTGAATAGTAGTAAACTATGGAAAGATCATGTACACTAAGATTAAGTAGTGATATTAAGCAGCAAGTAGTATAATCATCCCAAAAAAAACCTGGCTAAATCAGCGCTTGGGGGTCCACAGCGAAAAAAGTTGGGAAACCCTGTGGTATATAATCCCTTGCCTTTATCCTTCGTATAGCAATACTACTGCCTATGCTGTATCTCTTTAAGGAAATACCATGAAATAACTAGAAAACTTACGCGCTGTATCTCTTTGAAGAAATACCATAAGATAGCTAGCAAACTTACGCCTGACTTCATTGTCCTCACCTATTTCAGACCTAAGTTGCGGAGTTCGTATCGAAACTCAGTTTAATTCTCATTGTTACATACCAACTGGATTAAGAATATAGTGGAGAAGATTCTGCATTCATATAAGCTCAGTCGCGCGCACTTTACTACTGATTTCCTGCATAAAGTATCATATTACATTATCCGTATGTTGTGAATAGCGTTCAAACAGCTGCAGATTTCATCGTTTCAATTGAAAAGCGTTATTCATATACTGTTGCATTCGTATCCTCGCCGTTGTTCTGTCATAATGCACTTGATTGTTCAGCTATCAGATTACGCTACGTGGCAGTATAATGATTAGCAATCCTTTGAACACGCTACTATCAGCGAATCGATCTTGTACTGCTAATGCTTATGCTGAAAAGCCCTCTCACTGGAGCGCGAAAGTACATGCGTTTGGTTAAACGTTTGATTTGAAATAACTTCGCCATTTCCTAACGGATCCCTACCAAATTTAGCACAGGGGGCCATCACATAATGATTCATGTACTAAGCAAACCCTGATCCGGGCTCCGTGTGGGATCGGAGGGTGGGTAAAATCTACATATGATCGCTTTAACGCCCCCTATCGACAAAAATAGAAATCTGGATCTGGAATCTGAGTTTTTCGGATAAAATGGAACGCAGAGCTACTGGTCGAGGCAGGATTGCTCTGGTGATATATATACAGTGTATCTAGATTCCTATTTCCCTATTTTGTATCCTGGTATTTCAACGCTTACTCCACGATAGGGAAATGTAAAATATATGTAATAAACATAACATGCGATTACCTCACAGTCGAACTGGATTCATTTTAGTTCTATTACATTATATAACTGCAAAATCCATTGAATAACTAATCAGACCATCCTAATAATACTGTTATCATACGAATCATTGACTTGACGGTCATGAACACCCCGTAAACGTATTCAGGTCATTCAATTCCTGGAAATCCCGGATTTCAATCCATTGTTTTGATATTATCCTTGCGGTTTTGATTTTAACGTTGAAACGTCTGGGAAAGCGTCCTAATAGAGGATTATTAATAGCTTAGTGGGCCGGAATTCTACAGAAATATCGGTACAAGACCGCAACGTTGATTCGCAGCCATGAAATCAGTTTATAAGTAAATGAGTAGATTTATATATTTCATTTTGTTCGTTTTTGGGTAGTAAGTAAATGATATGATTCAGATTATAAGAGAAATGGGATAATTGCGACGCCATAAACGATGCCAGTGAGGTGCTTTTGGTAATAAGTAAACTTAGAAATAAGTGAATATCATCCCTTTGCCCCTTGCATGCCTCTTTATGCACATGCACAGTCTGACTCCAAATTAAGGATTGAAATACTCGTAACTTCGATTTCTCGTTAAGCGAATTCACGTGAAAAGTGGGAAGAGCATACAGTGTTGCCTCGAAGTTCGAACGATTCAGACTTCGAATGCTAGATTTGAGAGTAGTTCCATTCGGAGTTCATACTGTAAACGAAATCTGTTGCGTGCCCGATTCGTCTCTAGCTCTTGCTGTGAAAGCATCTCCCATAAATCGTTTCTCTCGTGTATTTTCAGTGCCTTCCTCCGCTTTATTTTAGTTTTTTCCGTTTATAATAATCCCCATTATTATTTCTAATCGGGAATTTTTTGATTCGAACCTCGAATCCGAATGGATTAAGTACGAAGTACGAGGCATCACTTTATTATGACTTTTTTCGGTAAATACCAGCGTGGTTATTGCAGCCTTGACCCCAGTACAACCAGTCAGATTGTCTGGAGTTTCCCCTTGTGCAAATACATCAGTCAATTAGAATGATAATATCAAAATAATCGGAATTCTTCGGCACATTTAATACTCCTGTATAATTTTATCCCGGCGATAAAAAACACTTCAATAGTAAACACTGTAAGACAACTGCCTAATTGTATTTTCGCTTTGTTCATTCATAGAAACTAATATTTGTCGAGTAATAATAGTAAAAAGAAGTCTTTGTACCATCATCATATAAAAATTTATAGCATTATGACATGAGGAATTCAATATAATGATTTTTGTCATTGGAATTTTATTGGTTTAGGATAAATCCAGTTTTATGGAAGTTCAAAGATGAAGGATTGCCGGTAAATAAATATTTGATTTCTTCATTAAACAAGTAGTCATAGGTACGGATCAAAGTTTTCCATTCATGCAGCATGATCTAAAATCAGATGTCAACAGTGATATACGATGGGGGCCTTGTTTTTCATCATTGATTTCTGGAATTCAGTAGGAAAAAAAGCACTATTTTCCTGGAGCAATTGTCACCAATAAACACTTTTACGCCTGTGCAGTCTGACTCCACTCCACTCCACATATAACTGATAAAGCTTCATCTTGATTTTAGTACAGTAGTTTATTATCAAAAGCCAATTTAGATCGAAACCCAACTGCAGTAGAACTACTACTACTACTAAAATAACCGACGCTACGTAAGAAGGGGAAGGTAAGGGGTGTAGGAAGTGGGTCTTAACAGCGCTCCGCGACATATTCGTTATAACATGTGAACAAGAAAAGACATGAAATGTACTTTGATTCATTCACGCGATATGGAACTGAACCTACAGGATATTAAGGACTTTAGCTGTCTTTCCCCATTGCGATAGTTGTTGTTGTGTTAGCCTTAGAGGTGTCAGTACTTCGAACTAAGGTCAGCGAACGGATTAATTCACTTTCCATTATTTCTAACGGGGATAACTGACTCGGAATTTGAACAATTCAGTGTTCAAACGATCTCCTGGTACGGATTAAGCTTGTGTTGTCATTCGCCATTGCGATAGTTGTTGTCGCATTAGCCCAAGAAGTGTTAGCAGGGTTAAAACTTTTATATTTGAATAATATCATGGAAGAGATATTAGTGCTTTTATTCGTCTAAAGAGATGATCTAAGGCACTATCACTCTGTGGAATCCTTATGGCTTGTTTGCTTTTGCGTATAATCTCGCCTAGTAAGTAATCTCTGTCGAATTTCCGTTCATTCACTTGTCTCCGATGTGTCAACAAATGTCCAAGTAAACCAAGTCCTTTCAAGTGCAGATAGGAGAAATGGTCTTCGTAATTGTTTTTCGACATGATAAATTACGTGCTTGTATGTAACTCACAAATATGAGATAACAAAAAGTCTTCTATTTTATTTTCAGTACATTTAAAACTAAATTTTCAGTTGACAGACAAAATAGAAGTTCCTTTCATAGTTTTTTAGTTACTATGATGAAGATGATGATGATGATGATATTTGATGGTGATTGGTGCTGATGGTGATGATCTGCATTTGGTGTAACTTAGCTCAGTCCCCTGTGCTTGTAAAGGAGTAAATTGGGTGATGTAATAAGCTGTACACTGAAGCTTGTAGTTACTCTATTGTATTTATAAAAATCTACCACTGATACTATAGCGACACCTTAACTGATACCTTGTGATTTTAAGTTGAAGGCTGAAGCTAATGGCCTATATATCATATAGGCATCACAAGGTGACTCCGCGCCATTGTACTACATTTCCAAGTGCTGTGCTCCTTTTGTTCCTTGTGCCACCTATTTCAGTCTATGCAACCCCACAGGAACAGAGTTTCATATATATATAGCAGGGCTTTCCAAACTAGGGGTCGCGCGACGTGTTTTAGGGGTCGCAAAATTTAACACAAAAGTACTACATATAAATTGTACTTTTTCTGACTTTCGAAAGGCAATTATTAAAACTAGCGCAAAACCTAAATCTTAATTGAGTTGTGGACTCTACGTAAACACCACTATAGTGCGACTTTGTGACATGTATATTTTGAACTGTTTCTCACTGTAAAACATAAAGGGTCGCGGAAAATTTTAATAAATTAAAAGATGTCGCTAGCAAAAAAAGTTTGGAAAGCCCTGGTATAGATATAAATAAAAGTGACCACGTAAAAGACTATTCAATAACGTATACACGGAACGAAAACCAAACGCAAAAGTACACTGTACTGCAAACCTCCAGGCCACCTACCACCTGTAGAAAACGGGTTAAAGGAAATTCTTTTTAGTATTAGGACAACACTTCAAATACAAAAAAGACCTCCTGGAGCAGTGATATAATAACAGAGCTGAGACACCGACATACACGTCCGGTAGTGTAACCGCGGACAAATATTGTCATAGTTGATAGCATATGATGTATTAATCCCATGATCATACATTCCGAGGTCACGATGGTATGCTGGATTGATCCTGTAAATCAAGATAACGTTCCCAATACCATCATTGTGTTTGTTAGAGCAATGACTCAGTGCGTAGTTAAAGTAGTCCTGGAATAAAATGTTGTATTGAATGAGAAACTTAGTACAAAATCGAAATTTAATAGTCGTATGGTCGTATAGCAGTTTGAATGGCAGAGGAGAAAGTGAGCCGAACTATATATATCATTGTTAGTTTATAATCTCCGTTGAGTGATTATTAATACCTGCCCATTTCTTGCCTCTTTATGTACACTTGCGTAGTCTGACTCCACTCAAACCACATCTTGAATTTAGTAGTTTATTATTTAAAGCCATTTTATGGCCGAAATCCAACTGCAGATAAACATTTTCTACTACTAAGATAACCGGTAATGCAACACAACAACAGGGGATTGTACTTTGATCCCTGGAGAGATATTACTGTTTAAATACGGTTGCGAGAGACTTCTTCGTCGATTGTTGCGCAATATTTTAATGGAGAAGAGTCCCGGAAATAATGTCACGAGAAAAAAAAGTAACATAGCGAGTAAACCACGAACTTAAACTAGCCATGATCTCGAATTTAATCTCTGTATCATTATCAGCCTTAGGGATTACATTAAATTGCGAGAAAGTCGGAAGACTGAAATTCCTGGGATAAAGAATTTCAACACAATGCAACACATTATTACTTTTAGTAAAAGTAAATAGAAATATAGAATAAAAAACGACCATGACACTGTGCGAAATCCCGGTCTCCACACTTGAAGTCTTGCAACATTTCTTCCTTACTGGTCCGAAAAATATATTCTGTGAAAAAATCTATGTTTGAAAGCCTGATATAGGAAATTATCATGCAAGAAATGGAATGGAAACTAATCGTGTAGGAAAATGTCGCTATAAGAATGCCTAATAACCTATATGTAAGAATAAGCATGTAATAAATCGTCCATATTTGTTAAATCCAGTCCTGGCGGTGGAAATTGTCAGAAAATAGTTAGGATCTGGGTTAGAATTTACCACTTTTGAACTGTTCTTTTCGTTTTTTCGGTCAACCATCAAGTTGACTGAATAACCAAGTGATGTTATTCATTTTTGTATCGGTATTCCACAATCAACCCCAAGATCTCAACAAAACACCGATTTGTAAACCATGGAATTTCTTATGATATCATAACAGTTACATAGACTGATAATGTGTTTCAACATTAGTTGTCTGTCAAAACGAATTAAGTTTTCTATCACCTTAAATGAATGAGAAACTTGGTACAAAATCGTAATTAAATAGTCGAAATTTGAATGGAAGAGGTGGAAGTGAGCCAAAGCGTATTTATTTTTGTTAGTTTATAATCTCCGCTTTGATATTGGTGTTACTTGGTCCCTTTTGGCCTCTCAATGCGCCTGCGCAGTCTGACTCCACATCTGTATAACT